>JAJOZX010000915.1:845000-1067500 GCA_023014485.1 Bathynomus jamesi
GTCGTCTTGTTCCACTTCTAAAGTAAACTTAATGTAGGGGACTTGATCATTTAACTGAAGGAGGAAGTCAACCAGGTCACGATTCATGGGCCAGATACACAAAATATCGTCGACGTACCGCAACCATGGGATGCCAACTCCCAGGATTCTCGGAATGTAAGTAACTTCGAAAAACTCCATATAAATATTGGAGAGGAGGGGCAAAAAATATCATAGTAAAAAATAGCCTATCAATAATTCAGGCATTATCTATAAAACTGGTTGTAAACAATGTGAAGTTTGAACGAGATTGGTCAATATTTAGAGGTCTCTCAAGGTCTTCGAAATATCACTGCTCGATTTGTTGTCATGGTGTATTGACGTGATGGGGCTGGTTGGGTTATCAATTTGAAAATTTCTTTTTTCCCCTCAGAATGGAGACGAGGACGAAGTCAGAAGTGTATTTGCTTGGATCCTTCGAAACCGAAGTGTCATGGTCAAAGTTGCCGTCGAATCGGCAGGTTTTGGGTATTTTCTTGTACCGCCACCTCATGGGGAAGACAACCACGAAGTGTGCTACGGCCGAGGTGATCCAGAAGCGACTCCTTTTTAGGAACAAGCCAGGATCCCAACAAGGCCAGCCACAGCAACATGCCGTGAGGAAGCTGGAAAGGCTTTTCGAGGAGTGGCAGGGGTTAAAGTAAAATAAAAAAGACAGTTGGGTAGGAAGAGGAGGAAGTCTTCATCGAGAAACTTGAGGATTTATTCGACATAGGTCATGCCAACGCCATGAGCCTCAAAAATACCCGCGAACAGGGCCTTCCTCCTTGCCCAGAGGGAGCAGGGGCGCCGTGGTATTATGGGCCCCGTTTACATGGTTTTGGCTAAGAGAGCACCATGACCGGAAGAGGATAAAAAACCAGCAAAGGAGACTGCGCGCTGCGGCTGTTTATCAAGAAGCATCCACGAGTAGGGCTGCTGCTGCTGCACCGTCTTCGTCGTTAAGTGCGGAAAAGGAAGAGAGAGACCACGAGGATCTGCCTTCAAACGAGCTAAAATTCAGATCGTCTCACCTGGTCTAGCAGCCGCCCTAGACCGTACTCGATTATCAGATAGAAGCGCCATTTTCGCCAAAGGTCAGCTCGAGGAGGTACAGCCGTGAGGTGTCTATCAAGACTTCCTCGAGCTAGCATTCATCTTTCTAGAAGTTCCCTTACAGAGTATCAAATTCATGCCTCCAGGAGCCATGCACCACGCTCGGTGTATGGCGAAAGTCCTGTACTCTCTCAGAGTCTGGATGTTTCAGGCCCAATTGAAGCTCTCAGCCAGGGAGGAGGCTGGGCTGAGGGACTTTCAAGAGCATCTTTTCAGTGAAGTTTTTCAGTGAAGTTAGTACCTCAAGGTCTGGATGATGGAGTAAGGATAACCTGGATGCCAGTAATACAGTGTGTTCGTCCGTGATGTACACTTCTGGAGAGGCGATTTTGCGATTCTCCGAGTTCATGCACTCCAGGGAAAGTTCAACCTCATTGAGCGACCTCCTAATATTAACCTATTGAACCCAAATTTTGCACACAAACTTTTTAGCTCAAACGGAATAAATCTGGCAGGTGAGAACTTAAAATTTCTCGATTCTAATTTTCACCCCTACATCCCTCAGGACCATATATATCATTACTGTCTTGTCCCACCTTTTGAACGTTCTCAGTACCTATCCCACAACTCTTATTTGTTTATTGCTATCTGATTTTGTGTCTCGAATTTGGCATCATCGGTCATTATTACCCCGAAGTCGACCGCTTTCGTGCTTCTCTGAATTTCTTGTCTATCTGGAGCATAATATGCAGTCTGTTTTAGTTCATCAGTTCTACCATATCTCAAGAGCTGAAATGTCTCGGTGTTAAATGTCATTGTTGTCTTCTGACCATTTGTATATTTTGTTTGTGTCCCTCTGTAAGGCCTCCACTTCATTTGCATCACTGATTTTTCTACTGATCTTTGCATTGTCCGCAAATGATGTTACTTCTGAAGGTAACCTGTTCCACGTGTCACAGATCTTACACGTAAAGTAATTCCCACACACACTAGTCCTAAACCGTTTCAAATCCAACTTCCAACCATTGTTGCGAGTTGGGTTATCATTTAAACTAAACATGCTTCTAAAATCGACATCGTTGAACCTGCGTAAGGGCTTGAAAACCTCGATCAGTTGACCGCGCAGCGTCCGAATTTCCAGCGAAAAAATTTCAGGGCGCGTAACCGTCGATTGTAGCCCATATGCCTAACGGAAGGGATTAACTTTGTGGCACTCGCTCCAGCCTCTCAATATCTTTCCTGAGGGGTGGGTGACCAGAACTGCACAGCATACTCCAGGTGTGGCCGAACCAGGGAATTGTACAGAGAGAGCACAATCTCTCTGTTCCGAAACTGAAATTGCCTCCTGATATAACCCAACAGCTTCTGGGCTTTCTTTTCCACCTCTACGCACTGTTTGGTAAACTTAAGGTCGCTGCTGATTAGCACACCCAAGTCCTTTTCCAAATCAGTGGCCTCGATATTGTTCCCCAACATCGAGTAGTCCGACTTGCGATTGGCGTAGCCAATGTGCATCACTTTGCATTTACCCAAGTTAAGCGGCATTTGCCATTTTTCAGACCACTCTCCTATCCTACCTAAGTCCGCATGCAGTTCCTCGATCGCTTCGGGCATCCCAACATTGGCCCCAAGCTTGGTGTCATCAGCGAATTTGGCGATCCAGCTGACGATGCCACCGTCGATATCATTTATGTAAATGATAAACAACAATGGCCCCAAAACGGAACCCTGATGAACCCCACTAGTGACCGAGGCCAACCCGAACTAACCCCTTTAATTACAACCCTCTGCCGCCTATTCTTCAGCCAGTTTTCAATCCACCTACCTATTTCCCTACCGATACCCAGCGCGCGCACTTTCGCCATTAGCCGGCGGTGAGGTACCTTATCAAGGGCTTTCTGAAAGTCGAGATGAAGTATATCAATCGCCCTACTCTTATCATACTCACTCAACATGACGTGGAAAAACTCGACCAGGTTGGTGAGACGACCTATGCCGTCTAAACCCATGTTGGGAGTCCCCAAGCAGCTTGTAGGAATCCAAATGGTCAACGATCCTATCCGCTATTATCCCCTCTAATAATTTACCTACAACTGAAGTGAGACTAATGGGACGATAGTTCCCTGGACTTTCGTGATCCCCTTTCTTAAAGATAGGAGTCACGTTGGCTTCCCTCCAGTCACCAGGCACCTGGCCCGTCTCCAACGATTTATTGAAGACTGTAGCCAGGTAGGGAGCCACCTGGTCGCGCACCTCCCGCAACACACTGGGGAGAAACTGGTCTGGCCCAGGAGCCTTAAACGCGCTGTTTGTCTATTCTATCGGCAACGACTGTCGCGGTACATCAAACACTATCCACGCCAGCACCTTCGTGCCTCACGCCTGGCTCAGGGATGATGCGGGTGTCCTCCCTGGTGAACACTCCTGCAAAGTACTCATGAAGCACATTAGCAATGTCCGCAGAACGCCGCTTCTAATGGGCTTTCTACTATTAACATAACTGAAGAACTCCTTAGGGTTCCCCATGAAGAGGCTTGCCACCCGTAGTTCTTTGTTACGTTTCGCTAGCCTAACCTTCGCCTTCACTTCCCTACACAGGCTGACATATGCTTCAGTGTCCTCATGGGAACGATTGGCCTTCGCCCTCCTATACGCTACTTTCCTATTTCGGACAGCCGAAGCGATGTCACGATTGAACCACTTAAGCTGCGTTGAAGCAGGGGTGACCAGTTTTGAGGGTATGGCAGCAGACTGCACCATAAACTCGTCCCGGAATGCACTCCACACTCCCTCAACATTGCCGCCGACCTCTAACCCCATCTCACCTACGCTATCCCGGAGGCTAACAAAGTCCGCCCGCTGTAGATCGAGCTTACTGCCTCTCGAGTTACTACGCTTCACCCGAGGGATGCACACACGGAACCTAATCAGACCGTGATCACTCCCGCCCAACGATTCGTCAACGGTGAGGCCAGTAACGAGGTTGTCTTCGGTCATGAATACTAAGTCTAGAACGCTTTCGCCTAGTGTAGGCTCATTGACCCACTGAGTGAGGAAGTTCTCATCAGCAAAGTCAACTAGCTTCCTCCCTTCAGCATCAGCAGTCCTGTCTTCCCATTTTATGCCGCAACAGTTGAAGTCTCCTAAAACTACACACACCCGCTATCCCCTAGCAGGCTACGGAGTTTGGTGTACAAGGCTGTATCATCCTCGGAGGAGGAGATGCGGAGGTCTGTACACCAAGATTAACCTATAGTTCGTCCCTCCCACGTTCAGATCGACGCCAAGCAGCTCCCGTTCCGATCGGAACTGGCAGTCAACCGTACTCAACGTGTCCCTGCTGTATATTAGTACCCCTCCCCCATCCACACGGTGCGGTCTTTGGGAAACATTCTATACCCGGGAATTTCGAACTACCCAATGTAGTCCCTACGATCAGTATGAATCCAGGACTCGGTGATAGCAATGATATCCTGGTATTCTGATGCTAAGATCGCTCGTAGCTCGCAAAACTTATTCCTAATCGACCTAGCATTAAAAAGCATTGCACGGAGGGAGCCTTCCCTATTCTGACCGCCCACTAGCACGACCCATTTCCCGAACAGCCAGGGCTGTCTGAGTTGAAGAGCCCCTCACCAACGAGGGGGCAGCTTCCGCAGGAGGCTGAGCCCCCTCCAACGGAAGGAGGGTCACCCACCTGTACCTGGACGCATCCTTCAGTTGAAGGTACGTCCGCCGCCACCGGCTCAACATCATCTCTCCCCGGTGGGGGCCCGTCATCTCTCCCCGGTGGGGGCCCGTCATCTCTCCCCAGGCTCGACCTCACCATTCTGTATAGGTGCGGGTCGAACAGCGCGCCTAGCACACCTTTACCCTTGTCATTGAGGTGGACACCATCCCTCTGGTAAAGGTCCCACCTACCCGAAAATGCGTCGAAGGGGTCAATAAACCTCATGCCCAGTGTGATGCACAAGTCTTGCACCCTCTCATTGATGGCAATGACTACTGAGTGCGTGGTCACTGGCATTCATCCGTGGTAAAATACCCATCAACATTCCCCTGGCTGTCTTCAGTTTTAGATCATCCGCAAGAGACATGATCTCGGTGATGATCTCTTCTGTAAATCCTACCCTACCACCTTTGAGGAACAGGTCGTTGCCACCAGTGTGGACAACGATCGCAGTCCTCCGACTAGCCACGCGCAGCTTCTCTACCTCCTTCCTTAAGTGCGCTGTTCCCCGCCCAGGTAAGCACCTTACCTTCTTCGTATCCTGGTTTGCAGAGGCAAAGTACTAGGTACTTCTGGCCCCTGATCTGCGAGTCCCCAATCAAAACGGTGTCTTGCTCCTTCGAGCACAGGAGACTAAAGCAGTTGGAGGTCCTGACAGGGGCAACTGGGGTCTCAGGATTCGACTTCGCAGCCTTCTTGCCCGAGACCTTTCGATACCCGTCGCCACCCATAGACGCACTTACACCACCCGACCCACCCCGACCAGCAGCTACATCCTTCAGTTTCCTTGGGCCATCACTAGACCCCCTCCCACCCTTCTCTATCGGCCCCTTCTTTGTGTCCTGCCTGCCCTCCACCTTGCACCACGGTTCCGTGCGTTGCACGTGGGTCGCTGGCGATTCCTGACACTGATTTTGTACCGTGGCCCCCGGTTGCACCTCTACCCTTTCTCCGCCGTGCCGAGCTCTATCCAGTCCATCGCTGGACCGCCTTTCCACGGCAGCAATCCTATCAATGAGCTCAGGGGTGGAGGGCGCAGCCGCGTCAGTGACCGCCGCACCTCTAACAGCCGATCTAGACGACTCGAGCCGCTGGACCCTCTCCTCTAGCTTCTTGTAAAACTGCACGAGTTCGCAAAAGCGGCACATACTAGAGTGGTTGATCTACCCGAAGCAAGCTTCTTTGAAGTTCGTCTCCCACTGGTTTACTCCACACCTCACACATTCAGCCTTCAGTTTCTGCAGTCCAGTCATTGTAACTTTTTTTTTTCCTCGAACCCTGAATACACTGAATAAGATAAAGCGTTCTAGCAATGAAAACTATCAAAAACCGATTTTTTTGTAAACATATGACACTAAAATGTTTGTATTTTTAATTAACTGAAATAAAATTCTCTGAATTCTTGGACCTGGATTTTGACTATCTTCTCCCTCTATTTATGGGAGGGCACTCGCCCTTGGCCCCTCCTTCTTGCATAAAAAATACTGTAACAGGACAAAAGTTAATACAACTGATAGGTATTTCATTATCCAAGGAAACAATATTTTCATACCCAGAGGCATTTTATGCATCAAACCCTCCCACACTCGAGTTAGTAACCAGCATTTCATTCAATTATCCGATGGACCAAAGCACTGCATCAGATAATTTAAATGAAATGCTGGTCATTAGAGCTTGAGGGTGGGAGGGTTATTGCATAAAATGCCTCTGGGCACAAATGCATTATGCATTTCCTCAGATAAAATACCCATTAGGTTGTATTAACTTTTATCCCATTATAATGTAGTGGCTGACACTTTCACCTACTAAAGAGGTGGTAGATTCTAATCCTAGCAAGGTAATTTTGCATACCATATATGTAATTGCAACAAATTTGGTCTCATTTTATACTATAATACCAAAGCAAATTTTTTTTTATTATACATGGAAAAATAGTTGTAATGATATTTATCGGCAAACAGTGAGCATTTAATTTTTTTTTTAATTAAAAGGATAAATAGGATTACACCACCATTAAATTGTTACATCACATGAATGCAGAATCTAAAAGCAAAAACAACATATGATGCACATTTCAATACCATAGTCTAATTTGAACCATCACTAAGTTCAGTTACAAATAAATGAAAATGAACAATGAGACTGTCCATACACAAAATAAAAAACAAAAAATAACAGTTAAGAGAAAATTGATTTTCTGATGATTATTAAAAAAGGTTCCCTCAATTCTTGACAATATGTGACAAGGCAAATATGTGGGGTTAGGTGCGATTCAGCGCCACCATTTCAGTACCGCAGGGCAAGGCCATTTCAGTGCCACGATTTTTCAGTGCCACAATATTTCATTTTTTCAAATCAATTCTTTTGCCTTAAACTTGACTTGGACCCAAATTTTAGTTATTTATGATAAGAGGAAATATGCTTTGTATGGTGTTTACTGTCGTAAAATATGACAATACAGTACTACTGCATTCCAGTTTATTTGGGAAAATACTATAACACCACATATCCCAAATAAATTGGGAGGTTTGGGTGCTGTGCTGTCGTAGTCAACCAACTAACTTTCTAACAACCTTGGAATCTATGTCTGGTTACACATTTTCTTTGACCCTTTTTCATTATACTTTTGTTCTGCGAGTTGAAAAGAAAGTTCTCTGATGTGTTCTTTAAAAAAAATCCTGTCTGCTATTGTGTGTGCAGTGTGCTTTTTTTTTTTCAAATATTTAGCCATGGCCCAATTAGTTCAACGTAAAAAAAAAAGGAAAAGATAAATTCTATCATGCTGGATATTTATATAGATTTGACAAAGTAAGACAAAACAATAACGTTAAGTTTTGGCATTGTCATGAAGATGGACGATGCAAGGCAAGAATTCATACAATGAATGCACAAGTAATAAAGGAACTTAACGAGCATACATATCCACCATCTGCAGTGGCAATTGAAGTAGAAAAAGCAAAAACAGAGGTAAGAAACCAGGCTGAGAAAACTTGTGAACCTCCCAGCATAATTATTAACAAATGCTTAGAAATATGTCCCAAGCCAGAATCGCGCAAGTACCAAATAGGCAAGCTTTGCGTAAAATTATTCGTCAAAAATGGAATGAAGTAAATGATGTTCCTGACAACCCCTGAAACATTCAGGAGTTAGAATTACCACACGAATACAAAATATATAAACCAACACCAGATACGGAGGAAAAAACTTTGCTTGAGTGATAGTGGAATGGGCCACAACAGAATTATTATATTTGGAAGGGAGAGTTGGTTGCAACATTTAGCAACTTCAAAAATATGGTATGCTGATGGAACCTTTGCAATAGCACCTCAATTATTTTATCAAGTTTATACTATTATGGTCAAGAAACATGGTGGTGTTCACCCCATACGGTACTATATGTACTCTTACAAAATAAGCAGCGTGCAACTTATGTATGGATGTTCGAATTGATTAAAGAGTTGGTACCCAATGTATGACCAGACTCAATCTTTTGTGATTTTGAACAGGCAGCTTTTACAGCTATGAAAGATTGCTTTCATGAAGTAGAAATTAGAGGTTGCTTATTCCATTTATCGCAAAATATAATAAAACAAATTAGCAGGATGGGTCTCATGCATTCATTTAATACCAATCCAGATTTTACATTAAGTGCTAAAATGGTACCAGCTCTAGCGTTCGTACCTATTAACGACATTGACGATCATGTAGACACCCTAGCAATGAAATTACCAGAGGAATTGCTTCCACTTTTAAACTGGTTTGAAGAGAACTACATTGGTCATCCAAACAGAAGGGGTACTGGTAGAAGACAACCATTGTTTCCAGCGGAGATGTGGAATATGTTTCAACATACATTACGCGAAGAAAATAGAACAAATAATCATGCTGAAGCAGCAAATAGAAGATTGCATAGTGAATTAGGAATGTTCCACCCGACCATATGGAAGTTCATCGATACTTTGCATAGAGTTCAAAAAGGA
Organism: Bathynomus jamesi; assembly: GCA_023014485.1. Taxonomy (NCBI): domain Eukaryota; kingdom Metazoa; phylum Arthropoda; class Malacostraca; order Isopoda; family Cirolanidae; genus Bathynomus; species Bathynomus jamesi. Next base: position 853,785 of record JAJOZX010000915.1, read on the forward strand.
CATGACAAATATTTTGAAAAACTTTTAGCTGGGCATGATCCTCAAGTTAAATTACAAAAGTTCAGAAAAGCAGACGAAAGAATATTTAAAATAGTTTCAGAATATGGAAATAGAAGTGAAGTAGAGTTGTTGCGTGGAATAGCACACAATTTTTAAAATTAATTTCAAACTAATATTTTTTTTAGTTTTAAATGACATTCATTTTACATTAATAAATTCCTTATTTTAAAGTTGTTTGCTTTTGCATAGAAATATTTTAAAGTTGGTTGCTTTTCCTTTGAAATACTGTGGCACTGAAAAATCCTGGTGCTGAAATGGCCTTGCGCTGAAACAGCAGCGCTGAACTGTCCCATTCCCAAATACTGTATGTGACAATGCTCTTCTTTAGATATGGTGAAAATAGCTTTAGACAAAATGTTTTTTCACAAGTGACTAAATTAAGTCACACTGTCAATGACCAATTTAATCTATATTACATGGCTTTCATCAGTTTTCATTGTCAGTCTCTGGTTTTATTTTCAAAGTAAAAACATAGGAAACCTCCAGTTCTCAGTTTATATAAAAAACAAAATTTTACAATTTACTTTTTAAACTTTTGCATGTTATTTAGTAAAGAGGTCATTCAGGACCCAAAATTGCAGCTAATATGGGTCTACATATAATCAAATGACACTACTTAATTGCTACCAGTTGGGTTGACTCGGTGGCTAAGCCCAAATCTCTGTTGTGTCCAATTTAAAAGTTGGTAACCCTACCAAAAGTTCAGTGTTAAAGTACTCTTAAGTATCTACAGTAATGAATGCTTTACCTCAAGGAACTAATGTCAACTTTATCCACACTGATATCCCTTGTTCGCAGATAATTCAAAATAACTGTGAAGAGAGATGGATCTCTATCAATAAATATTGCATTGGATTCATCTCTTAAAGTAGAAATTCGTCCAGAAAGTAGTGATGTAAAAAATGTGTCTGGAATCCAAGTGAGGGTATGGCGGGATGTACTGAACCTGAAAAAAAAATAAATAAAAATTAATAAAATTATTATAAATAAATACTAATAATAAATAACCCTACCAAATATGTCACTTTAAAATCTTATGTATTTTTAGGGTTTCCAGACATTTGCATAGCTATTTGGCCTACCTTTGATTAAGCTTTTCTTATTGGATAGAGCTTACCGATTAGTTTGAGCCTAGATAGTATAAATACCATCAACAGTACAATTATGAAGAGTACCGTATATTGGATATAGTAGGCTAGGTGTAGCTGTAACCCCTAGATCCTGTCCCAAAGCTGGATCCTATCTGCTTTGCAGATAGCTGGTGAGGGAAGCTATATTTTTAGGGCCGCTTTGCGAGTGACCCATTGCCCACATCGGGCTAACATCATGAAAAAAAACTATAGTGTTTGTCATTTACCATTACTTTTTCGGACTATAGTAGATTTAATTTTCCCAGAAGAGTTCCGTGTTCCATGCACAGTCTGTGTCTATCATATACAGGGGGTCCCCCTTATCCAAGGATAATGGGGACCAAGAAATCACCACTTTAAGTGAATTCACTTAAAGCAGGGACCTAAAACCCATAAGAAATAATGAGAGTAAGGTTTAATTGCGACTTTAACACAATAAATGACTCAAAATTATGGTAAAACATTTGTAAAATACACTTTTTAAACCCTTTTATGTACTGCTTTACCGCTAGTAGTAGAGTATGTTTTGAAGTTATGGCTGTAACAATAGTGCAAAAAGTCAACAAAATCAGAATGAAAACACCAGAAAACTGTGGATGGGTTCAGCACTGGCAATGGTTAGCGAGAGACTGAGTGCACATGGCATCAGGGTTGGGGGTGGAGTGTTGGAGGTAGGGGAAAGCGAGTGAGACAGCGAGAGTCTTGAGGGAAATTTAAATAGTTTTCTGTTGTGCTTCTGTGTTCCACGTACATTATCCACAGAAACCTCTTTAGTGCAGGGAATTTATTCATATGGTTCTACAATTATTTGGCCGCATAAATGCAGGCACTCGATAGTGAGGACCCCCTGTATATGTGTGTATACACACACACACACACACACACACACACACAGTGTTTATAAAGTCCCTATCTATTTCAGTGAAAACTTAGCAAAAAAGGTAAAATTCAATAACAATATAACAGAAGGCATACATTTAATGAATACTTAACCATATAATTCTATATGAGCACCATCAGTAGCTCTACTGAGGTTGAATCTGTCAGCAACATTGCAGAACACATTTTGGAGCATGACAGGGGTTACTTTTGTAATTCCTGTTACAATACGAGCACACAAATGTCCCAGCTTCATTCAGATGTCATTTTAAACATCATCTTTCAATAAGATGGGGCACCTTGTCATTACGCAAGCATTGTTCGGGAGTACCTAAATGAATGATTCCCAAATTGGTGGATCAGACATGGAGGCAACAGGTACTGGGTGGCTCAATCTGCTGACCTAACACCCTTGGATTTCTTTGCATGAGGCGGGGGAGGGGCATTCTAGGAGAGATCACCCAATGCATGTCACCACTCTGACTCAGATTTTGATGAAAATTGACATATGGGGCTTTTCCGGGTGCTGATTTCACTGGTCAAAATAAAAAAGTTCTATGACCCATAGTTTTTGAGATATGGGCCCCCAAAATCTTAGGGGGCCCACTTTACCACCTAACTTTAATGCCCAATAACTCCCAAACATCTTACCATAGACCTATAAAACTATACATTTTAGAATCAGCATGAAGAGATCTATTAAATGACACCACATTCAAATGTGTAGAACAATAATGAAAATTTCCCCCCTTTTTTTATTTTATATTGGATATAGTAGGCTAGGTGTAGCTGTAACCCCTAGATCCTGTCCCAAAGCTGGATCCTATCTGCTTTGCAGATAGCTGGTGAGGGAAGCTATATTTTTAGGGCCGCTTTGCGAGTGACCCATTGCCCACATCGGGCTAACATCATGAAAAAAAACTATAGTGTTTGTCATTTACCATTACTTTTTCGGACTATAGTAGATTTAATTTTCCCAGAAGAGTTCCGTGTTCCATGCACAGTCTGTGTCTATCATATACAGGGGGTCCCCCTTATCCAAGGATAATGGGGACCAAGAAATCACCACTTTAAGTGAATTCACTTAAAGCAGGGACCTAAAACCCATAAGAAATAATGAGAGTAAGGTTTAATTGCGACTTTAACACAATAAATGACTCAAAATTATGGTAAAACATTTGTAAAATACACTTTTTAAACCCTTTTATGTACTGCTTTACCGCTAGTAGTAGAGTATGTTTTGAAGTTATGGCTGTAACAATAGTGCAAAAAGTCAACAAAATCAGAATGAAAACACCAGAAAACTGTGGATGGGTTCAGCACTGGCAATGGTTAGCGAGAGACTGAGTGCGCATGGCATCAGGGTTGGGGGTGGAGTGTTGGAGGTAGGGGAAAGCGAGTGAGACAGCGAGAGTCTTGAGGGAAATTTAAATAGTTTTCTGTTGTGCTTCTGTGTTCCACGTACATTATCCACAGAAACCTCTTTAGTGCAGGGAATTTATTCATATGGTTCTACAATTATTTGGCCGCATAAATGCAGGCACTCGATAGTGAGGACCCCCTGTATATGTGTGTATACACACACACACACACACACACACACACACAGTGTTTATAAAGTCCCTATCTATTTCAGTGAAAACTTAGCAAAAAAGGTAAAATTCAATAACAATATAACAGAAGGCATACATTTAATGAATACTTAACCATATAATTCTATATGAGCACCATCAGTAGCTCTACTGAGGTTGAATCTGTCAGCAACATTGCAGAACACATTTTGGAGCATGACAGGGGTTACTTTTGTAATTCCTGTTACAATACGAGCACACAAAGTCCCAGCTTCATTCAGATGTCATTTTAAACATCATCTTTCAATAAGATGGGGCACCTTGTCATTACGCAAGCATTGTTCGGGAGTACCTAAATGAATGATTCCCAAATTGGTGGATCAGACATGGAGGCAACAGGTACTGGGTGGCTCAATCTGCTGACCTAACACCCTTGGATTTCTTTGCATGAGGCGGGGAGGGGCATTCTAGGAGAGATCACCCAATGCATGTCACCACTCTGACTCAGATTTTGATGAAAATTGACATATGGGGCTTTTCCGGGTGCTGATTTCACTGGTCAAAATAAAAAAGTTCTATGACCCATAGTTTTTGAGATATGGGCCCCCAAAATCTTAGGGGGCCCACTTTACCACCTAACTTTAATGCCCAATAACTCCCAAACATCTTACCATAGACCTATAAAACTATACATTTTAGAATCAGCATGAAGAGATCTATTAAATGACACCACATTCAAATGTGTAGAACAATAATGAAAATTTCCCCCCTTTTTTTATTTTATATTGGATATAGTAGGCTAGGTGTAGCTGTAACCCCTAGATCCTGTCCCAAAGCTGGATCCTATCTGCTTTGCAGATAGCTGGTGAGGGAAGCTATATTTTTAGGGCCGCTTTGCGAGTGACCCATTGCCCACATCGGGCTAACATCATGAAAAAAAACTATAGTGTTTGTCATTTACCATTACTTTTTCGGACTATAGTAGATTTAATTTTCCCAGAAGAGTTCCGTGTTCCATGCACAGTCTGTGTCTATCATATACAGGGGGTCCCCCTTATCCAAGGATAATGGGGACCAAGAAATCACCACTTTAAGTGAATTCACTTAAAGCAGGGACCTAAAACCCATAAGAAATAATGAGAGTAAGGTTTAATTGCGACTTTAACACAATAAATGACTCAAAATTATGGTAAAACATTTGTAAAATACACTTTTTAAACCCTTTTATGTACTGCTTTACCGCTAGTAGTAGAGTATGTTTTGAAGTTATGGCTGTAACAATAGTGCAAAAAGTCAACAAAATCAGAATGAAAACACCAGAAAACTGTGGATGGGTTCAGCACTGGCAATGGTTAGCGAGAGACTGAGTGCGCATGGCATCAGGGTTGGGGGTGGAGTGTTGGAGGTAGGGGAAAGCGAGTGAGACAGCGAGAGTCTTGAGGGAAATTTAAATAGTTTTCTGTTGTGCTTCTGTGTTCCACGTACATTATCCACAGAAACCTCTTTAGTGCAGGGAATTTATTCATATGGTTCTACAATTATTTGGCCGCATAAATGCAGGCACTCGATAGTGAGGACCCCCTGTATATGTGTGTATACACACACACACACACACACACACACACAGTGTTTATAAAGTCCCTATCTATTTCAGTGAAAACTTAGCAAAAAAGGTAAAATTCAATAACAATATAACAGAAGGCATACATTTAATGAATACTTAACCATATAATTCTATATGAGCACCATCAGTAGCTCTACTGAGGTTGAATCTGTCAGCAACATTGCAGAACACATTTTGGAGCATGACAGGGGTTACTTTTGTAATTCCTGTTACAATACGAGCACACAAATGTCCCAGCTTCATTCAGATGTCATTTTAAACATCATCTTTCAATAAGATGGGGCACCTTGTCATTACGCAAGCATTGTTCGGGAGTACCTAAATGAATGATTCCCAAATTGGTGGATCAGACATGGAGGCAACAGGTACTGGGTGGCTCAATCTGCTGACCTAACACCCTTGGATTTCTTTGCATGAGGCGGGGGAGGGGCATTCTAGGAGAGATCACCCAATGCATGTCACCACTCTGACTCAGATTTTGATGAAAATTGACATATGGGGCTTTTCCGGGTGCTGATTTCACTGGTCAAAATAAAAAAGTTCTATGACCCATAGTTTTTGAGATATGGGCCCCCAAAATCTTAGGGGGCCCACTTTACCACCTAACTTTAATGCCCAATAACTCCCAAACATCTTACCATAGACCTATAAAACTATACATTTTAGAATCAGCATGAAGAGATCTATTAAATGACACCACATTCAAATGTGTAGAACAATAATGAAAATTTCCCCCCTTTTTTTATTTTTGACCCCCCCCCCCCCCCCTAGGCAGTGAAATAAAATAAAAAAATTTCACTTATTAAACTTCCATTAACTGTTAAAAGATACAAACAATAAGAAACATGGGTATCAAGTTGCAAGATATTTTAAAAATTATTGAAAAAATATGTACATTGTGAAATTTTGACATTTTTACGCCTGCAGACTAAAATAGAGAACTACAAATGATATATTCACATGAATGAAAATAAACAGCGAAAATACAAATTGAACACACATTACATCAAGTTGATTCATAATTACACGAGTTTTTTCAACTCATTTTCTGAGAAAACATATTGAATACGCATTGTTCCTGGCTTTAAAGTTGGTGTGCTTAATAAACCTAAAATTTTATCTCTTGATATGTGGCATGTATCTCTAATTTGTGGAGAGTAATAGTAAACACTATATCCTGATGGGTGCAAAAAGCTAACCTCAAAGTCATCAAATTCCTCATTATAAGAATAAGATAAATAATTTACCATTAAACAAACTTATATAGAGTGGTATCGGTATTTATACATCACAGTGCGTATTCGTTTCAGATCTACTACACGAAGCTCCTGATGTTCAGCGGTCAGCTGGAGTTCGATGATGAGCTGGTACAGAAACTTCAGAGAGTGGTACTATTTACTGCACTCCTCTACGCACCTGCCTGGCTGGCGGCTCCTGTCGCAGCTGATGCCCCGCTGAATGACTGTGTTGTACCAGCATCTTCTGCAGTACAGGGCTGTGGATTGCGAGATTGCAGAGGCTTCACTGGCAGTGATCAGGCGGCACTTGTGGTATCTGAGGCCTCAGACCGTCATTTTCGCCCTCTGCATGACAAAGTGGAACACACTGTGAAGCACGAGATGGCAAAGAAGCTGTGCCGCCTCGCTGTGCCCGAGGACTTCACGTATGGACCTGATCAATGAGTCATTGTGGTTCGTGTTCACAGGCCTGCAGGTGTGCGCGTCTACGCGGCTCACTCTGCTGGTGAATAAGTGGGATCAAGATAAGAACTACTGTGATCTGAAGAATGTCATCTCACATCTGAAAGTTACCAACGACGTGGCAGAGAGAGGGATAAAACTGATGGAAGATTACGCGAACACTGTCACAAAAGACGAGTCACAGCTGCAGGGTCTTCTTCAGCTCGTGGAAAAGAGCCGGAAATAACTCAGTGACTTCAAAAAGTCATCACTTGCCAAGATGATGTAGCGCAGAGGGAAAGGGAGTTAGCAGAGAGAGTACATGGTACACGCCTTAAGATGACGTGTGTTCTAACCACGATTCATAGTTTTTGAACCTAGTTAGGGGCACCGGAGTAAGTGCCTTTAGTGATATCGGTAAACCATTTTAATACAAAATACATTTGATCTTTCCTTATTCGTTTTATCTTATCCTAAAAAGCAGACAATGGCAGACAGCATATGGAGGTACGGGGACAAATACAGTATTTTAAATTTTAATGCTATCTCAAGGTGAGTATAACTTCTAAACCACTTGTCCTATCAACTTGGTAAGTATCTGAGAGGATTTCTTTCACTGAGAGGATTCAGAAAATATGGTCATTTGATGATTTATTTTTATTCAGTAAAAAATTGTCAATTTGGCCAAATTTCCAAAATTGAAATTTTCAAGGTCGATGCGCGACCCCTAAATATTGATCGATTTTGGTAAAATTGGTTCAGTGGAAGTACACTGAACCAAATCATGGGAAAAACTTTGACCAGCTATAATTTTAAAAAAAAAAGTGAAAAGTGATCCACCCTACTGTACCCCCAATCCCATCACAAGCGCTCTTACCATGGCTTGTGGCAAAGAAATGCCACTCACATTCCAGCCCAAAATAATAATCATGTTTACAAATGTTAACAAAGTTGAAACAATTTTTATATCATCCTACACATCCATCAGTAAAATAATGTAATTTTTTGATATGAAGGTGGGATTTTCTAATAATAGGTGACTGTATTAAAAAAGTGTAAACCATTGTAGTGTTATGTTTTGTATTTGGAGATAAAAAACTAACTTGAATGTTTTGTTTCATTACTTTCTGGTTCCTTATAACACAAAGGGATGCACTGTGCATTAGGTATTTTCCCAATGAAAACCTTGGGCTGCATGCTGTACTACAAATGAGTAGTTTTCTGAAAAGTCACCAAGAACTACAGCTGTATGGCTATTTAAATTATTCTTCAAGTTTTTTAGAAATGCACTCTGATTCTTTGCTATAAAGCGACGACATGTCAATTTGACAATTTTTGTGCTTAATGAATTTATAAAATCATCTACAGATTCTGTTTTTTCAACCATATTGCATCGATCTGTAGTAACCCATTGTTTATATTTTATTTCCTCACATTCAGGATCGTTAACACTTTGAAAAGTGAGCAAAAAATTCTTAATACCTTGTTCTTTTGGACAGAGATTACATATTTGCATCATGCAATTCCTGTTGTTGACATCACACACTGCTTTCTCCATAAGAGTTGTGTATTCCAACCCTTTCACACCCAAAGCTGAGAATTGTATTTTGGCATTCTGGTGGTATGTACATACACACACACAATAGGTACCAGCAGCTCCAGCTAAAACACAATGTCTGGGGGCGAAGGCTGGCAAAACTAGAGAAGCCAATTTGGGGACTATCTGGATTATTTTTTATAGAGACTAAAAGCTTCTTTCAGATTCATTAACACCAGTCTTTTCTGCACAGATTCTTTATATCCACTTTCATTTCTGATACTCAGGCAGTCTTTTGTACCTGGGCACAAACGACTAATTTCATCCGATTCAAAAAATTTCTGAACAAAATCTTTAGTACCTTTAGTTATTACTTTTCCTTTTGACATGGGTTCAATTTCAGGAATAATTCCGTCTTTGTTTTATATTTCTGCTTTTCTTAACTAAATATTCAGTTGTCTGAAATAGATTTATAGTTTTTGATATGGTAAATGGAGATAATGTCAATATTTTGAGTTTCCTCTCATAACTGTCAGTAGAATGGAAAGTTTCAACCAGTTCATTCATGAGATGAATCATTGACCTGAAACAAATTCATGAATGTATAATAGCTATAAACAAAACATTATATGTGCATATTAAATTTTTTGGATTATAATATTGATTTCAAGTGTAACAAAATGGGCATTCTTTGAGATAGTCAAATTAAACCAAAAATTATTTTGTGACCAAATGAATTCCAAATGATTTAATGGGCCCATTGATCTCCAATCTTTAGGGAGTTGTGCTTCTAGTTTCTACTATCAAAGGTGAATACCTACATTTTATTTTTATGCTTCAGTTTTAGTTTAGGTATATTCCTACTTAATAATAGCGTATCATTTTAAAATTCATACCTTTGAGTTTCATGATCCAACTTTGTAGCTTTTGATGGGCTTGAGATCTCAATTTCTAAACTTGTTTCTAGCTTTCATTTTAAAGAACATGCTTTTTCTATTGTTTGAATAGCTTTTGCTTCTTTTCTTAAGGAACCCAAACCATCTGAAATTTTTGAATTAATAAATATTTGACTCCATTTGATATATATGGACAATAATAATTAATATGTCAACATATTAATTTCATAAGTTTAATAAGTTTAATAAGTTTAATAAATTTAATGTCAACATATTAATTTCATTAAGTTTTTCAGCAACTGCTGAAAAACTATCTTGAAAGTAAATGCATTATAAATAAATATAAATAAAAAATTATAAATATAAAAAGTACCTATCATTAAATACTTACGTTTCTTCACTGGAGTCACAGCAAGACCTTCTAGAACTTAAGAAACCTCTTCTTTGGCATTAATATACTTGGATCATATTCATTGTGATCAGACTCTTCACTTTGTGATGTTGATAGCAACTCTGGTCTCTGGGTCAATAACTTTCTAGTTGCTACATAGTACAGTACAGTGGAACCTCAATATACGAACGCATCTCTATTCGAACAAATCGGTATATGAACAACTTTTTCGAGAAAAAATTGTCCTTGTATACGAACCATTCCCTCATATCCGAACCGAAAGAAGCCAGTCAGTTTCTCTCCAGCCAGCGTTCGGTGCTAAAACACAGAGCATGGTGGAGAAATGGCACCCTAACATTGCTGTAGTGAATAGTAGCATCAATTTGTTCAATGACAATGTGATTGCATACTTTAGAAATATTTTGAAGAGTAGGCAGACACAGACAACATTGGACAAGTTCTTTACCAAAGAAAAAAAATAAAGTGCTAGTGAATCCCCAGCATCTTCTAGTGCTACTGCAGAGATGGAAAAGAGAGAGAACACCAGAAGGGGAGTTACCTGATGTTTTTATGGAAGGTGACTCCCCTTCCAAACAATAATCTCCCTCCTCCACCCCACCTTCCTCTCCAGCTTCCACTTAGGCCATCATCACTCCTCAGCAAAGGTAAAGTTCAGGTTAAATTTTCATTTATTTGTATAATATTGCATTATTTATTGTTGTTACAGGTTTCATGTATGATTTTATGCATGTAAGTCTTATTTTACAGGTTTAATTAACCAATATTTTGACTTAAAAATGTTTAGTAAGGGGTAACTTTTGGGGGTCTGGAACGGATTAATCTAATTTACATTAGTTCTTATGGGAAAAATTGATTCAATATACGAACAATTCAATATCAGAACAACCCTCAGGAACGGATTAAGTTCGTATATTGAGGTTCCACTGTATTCCTTTATAGTTTCCATTTACATCCATCATAAGTGATTGGCTGATGGTTCTTATATCCTTGTGTATCTTTTTCTTATGTTTTTGTAAAGGATCATCACAGTATCGAACCATTTTTCATTACTAAAAATACACAATTGTAAATCTCAAAAATAAGATATGATTTGACTCAAAATAAGCACATCTATAATAAAAATATGTATAATTAACAAAAATTTGAGAGAGAGACTGCGTGAATATGAGTTAGACATAGGGGTCATTCCATGTCAACTCAGCCACAAAATGGCACTTTTTGCACTCACCCCTTTCAATTTTGCTCATACTTGGCACAATAGCAGATATACATGCCAAACTTAAATTCCCAAATTATTAGAGCTGACTGACCTTTGGTTACTGAGATACAAGGTCACAAAGTTGTGACATTTTGACCTTTTTTGCGTTAAATGACTATTTTCAAAATGGTGTAACTAAAAAACTATTAAAGCTAGAGCATTGATTTTGGTCTCATTTTAAAGCTCTTTAGTAGCCCCTTGTTTATTGTCTCTTGTTAAATATCTCTACTGTGAAAAATAAAAAAATCCCTTCAAAAGTTGACCTTTGACCTTGAATAAAAAAAAAATACCTTCTCCTAAAAAATTCAATTTTTTTACATTAATACCTTGAGTCATGTACAACAAAATCCCAAGAAGCTGTAAGTGGCTGATAACTAGTTCAATGTATAAAAAATAAATGAAGTTGGCATCATTCTTCAATTTTAGATTTTTTTTGTCAGTTCATTTATTTAAAAGTTCTGTTCTGATATAGTGTCAGTGAAGACTTAGTTCAACTTAACATTATTAGTTCAAAAACCTTTTTGTGACCTGTGCCAAAAGAAGTCTTTTAAAAGACAACCAGGGTTAAACCCCTCGACAGCCCCAAATCTACTGGAGTAGCGCTGATCCAAAGGCCCAACTAGTATATAAGTACTGTCAACTTTACAGAGTTGACTCCTGACTTCAAGTTAAAGTTAATTTATTTTTACTAAATACATGTATAAAAATTTATTTAATAATTCATTAATTGTTCATTGTTTTCTTTTCAGGATTTTCTTTGTGCTTTTGTGATTTCAGAGTATAAACATGGAACATTTAAAACTGAAACAGAAGTGTGCTGATCCTTTGCTGTGTCACAAAGGTCAGAAAGAAGAGTTTGAGAATTGTACCACAGGAACTTGTAAATAAGTTTCCTGATCTGCACTTAACACTACATCACAGACTTTGTAAGCAGTGTAGAGAACATCTTGAGTCCTTGCCTGAGAAAGGAATAGGCACTTTGAATTCAGACATAAATGATGATTCTTCTTGTAGTAGTGAACCACCTGAAGATCTTGAGAAAATTGAAAATGTTGACAATAGTGATGCATCAACTTCAGAGCAAAACCATGAGATGTGTACTTTGAATGCTTCTTTTGTTTCAATTGGTGAATCACCCATAAAAAAGAGAAAGCTTGTAGAGCAAAAGTCATATGGAGCTAAAAAACTAAGCAAGGTGACAGAGACAGTTAAGAAGAGAATGGAAACAGTTGCAGGAAAAAGATTTCTGACTCACAATTTAAGGAGCCATCTGGAGATGTAGACTGTTTAGAAATAATAAATCAACTCAAGGAAAAATTCAAAAATGAAAATACTAAAAGAAGTGATAAAATAAAAATCCTCACTGTATTGCCCAAAAGTTGGAGCATTAGGAAAATTGCTTCAGAATTTAACACAACAAGGCATACAGCATCTATTGCTAAAAAAATAGTTGAAGAAAAAGGTGTCCTTTCAGACCCAAATCCAAAGGGTGGGAAAAGAATTAAACAGGATACTGTTGACGCTATTAAAGCATTTTATCTTTCAGAAGACATCAGTAGAACAATGCCAGGAAAGAAAGACTATTGTAGTATCATTGACAATGAAAGAGGAAGGATACATTTGCAAAAGCATCTTTTACTTTGCAATTTAAAAGAAGCCTATCATATTTTCAAAGAAAGAAATCCTTTGGTTAAGGTGGGATTCAGTAAATTTGCAGAATTGCGTCCAAAGCAGTGTGTTATTGCTGGAGCAACAGGAACTCACTCAGTATGTGTCTGTACAATTCATCAGAATGCCAAACTTATGTTTGTAGGAGCTGAATTAGAAAAACTAACTGCAAATGATGACACACCTATTAAGAATGTACGTCATTGTGTTGCCTTTATGGAATGCAATCCTGCCTCACAGAAATGCTGCCTCAGACAATGTGAACAATGTGGAGATCCATCAGATTTAAAAAACAGACTACTGGACATATTTACAAACAACTTCATTGATATCATAAATTTTAAAAAGTGGACCAATACAGATCGGTCAAATCTTGAATCAGTAGAACTGAATACAGATGAATATATTGACCAATTCTGTAACCAACTGAAAGAATACCAGATACATGACTTCAAGACAAAGATGCAAGCAACTTATTACCGTGAAACAAAAATGTCTTTGAAAGATGGTGAGGTCCTTGCTGTGTGTGATTTTGCTGAAAATTATTCCTTTATTCTTCAAGATGAGGTTCAGAGCTTTCACTGGAACAATGAGATGGCTACTCTACATCCATTTGTTATTTACTATAAAAAGGAAGATGAGATTGCTCACCTTAGCTTTGTTATTATTTCAGAGTGTAACATCCATAACACAGTTGCTGTACATTTGTTTCAAAAGCATCTGATAAAATTCCTAAAAGATAATATCTCATCCATCGGTTCCATCCACAAAATAATTTACTTTTCAGATGGGTGTGCAGGACAGTATAAGAACTGCAAAAACTTTTTGAATCTTTGCCATCACAGAGATGATTTTGGAATTGAGGCAGAATGGAATTTTTTTGCAACAAGTCATGGAAAGGGACCCTGTGATGGTGTTGGAGGCACAGTTAAGAGATTAGCTGCAAAAGCTAGTCTACAACGACCTTATGATGAACAGATCCTTACTGCAGAACAGTTATATACATTTGCAAGTGAAAATATTGTAAATATAAAATGTCATTTTTCAACCAATAAAGAGCATGAAGAGGAAAGCCAACTTCTCCAAGAAAGACACTCAACTGCAAGGACTATTGCTGGTACACAGAAATTACACCATTTACAGCCAGTTTCATTGACTTCTCTTAAGGTTAAACATTATTCATTATCAGATTATTCAAATATTGAGAAAGTTACTGAAAAGGAAGAAGTTGTGACTGAGGAGAAAATACATGGTTTTGTTACTGCTGCATATGATGGCCATTGGTGGGTGGCATATGTGCTGGAAAAGATACCAGAGAATAGAGAAGTAAAAGTCACATTCCTTCATCCTCATGGCCCAAACCCATCATTTGTGTATCCTGGTCGACCAGATGAATTAATCTTACCATATTCAGATATTCTAACACAAGTTGAGGCATCTACTACTAATGGACGAACATACAGGATTTGCAAAGAAGTTACTTTGAAGGCATCCAAAGCTTTGGCAGATCTACAGCACAGAAAGGTAAGAATTCAAAATTAAAATGGTCATGTAACTATATATACACTGCATACATTTTAAGTTGTGATAAATGGAAATCAATGAGCACTATACCTATACATATTGTATGTACATTTTAATATGTTACTTGTATTTGTTAATTAGGTAGCTATCTAGGTATACATTAAAAATTGTTTTCTCTTCTAGAAATCACAATAAATTGGGTGGCCCACAAGAATCTTGTCAACTACTGAAAACCATCACATACATGCACAACATACAGGTGAGGTGGGTAAAGAACAAATATTTAAAAATAAGCATTTGCTTGTTTGTAGAAGGCTGCAGATAGTATGTAGATATGGGTTGTATTTGTAAGAGATTGAGCTGACCTTAGACAAAAATGGTTACTGACATACAAGGTCACAAAGTCATGACTTTTTGACAATTTTTGTATAAAATGACTTTTTTCAAAATGTTGCTTGAATTCATTATTTTTTATACATTGAACTAGTTATCAGCCACTTACAGCTTCTTGGGATTTTGTTGTACATGACTCAAGGTATTAATGTAAAAAAATTGAATTTTTTAGGAGAAGGTATTTTTTTTTTATTCAAGGTCAAAGGTCAACTTTTGAAGGGATTTTTTTATTTTTCACAGTAGAGATATTTAACAAGACAATAAACAAGGGGCTACTAAAGAGCTTTAAAATGAGACCAAAATCAATGCTCTAGCTTTAATAGTTTTTTAGTTACACCATTTTGAAAATAGTCATTTAACGCAAAAAAGGTCAAAATGTCACAACTTTGTGACCTTGTTGCAAAATTGAGGGTCCTAAAACCTTTTTTGAAATTGTATGCTGGTTTTATAGGAATTTGGGGTACTAAATCCAAAAACAGCCTCAGATTTGCTCCATCAAGTATAGTTTTTTCACAATTTGCTATGACGTTTTTATGTTGTAATATGTTACTGAATAAAATAAGTAGTGAAGAATTACCACATGAAACCTATTTCCTGACCATTTCTGAATATATTTATTTTAAAAAACTATAAAACTTGGATACTTACATCTTTACTTAGTGGAATGGCTTAGTAGTCCCGTTTTCTTTTGCCAGTGAAGCTGCGCCTATTGCATTTCCTTTTGTGCACTGCTTCCTGATTTTCACGATGCAGCATCCAGCAATAATCCACCATCATATTAACGTTCCACCAGCCTTGGTATCTCTTTTCCATCTCCTTAATGTCTTGATGGAAACGTTCTCCCTGTTCCTCACTTACTGCACCTAGATTTTCTGGGAAAAAGTCCAAGTGTGCATTCAAGAAATGAATTTTGATACTCATTGAGCATCCCAAAGCTTTGAATTTCTCCAGCATGTTTTCAACAATGAGCGCATATTCAGGGTCCTTACTATTCCCAAGGAACTTAGTAACCACACTTTTGAAGGAATTCCAAGCCTCTTTTTCTACTTCAGTCATCGTAGACAAGAAGTTTTCATCTGACAGCAGTCTTCTAATATCTGGGCCTACAAAAATACTTTCTCTTAATTTTGCTTCTGATAGGTTAGGGAACTTCTTGCAGAGGTACTTAAAGCATTCTCCACTTTTTTCTAATGCCTTAACAAACTGTTTCATAAGGCCTAGTTTTATATGAAGAGGTGGTAGAAGTACTTTCTTTGGGTCAAGATTTTTACGCAAAATATTCTTGCTTCCAGGTTCTAGAGATCATCTTTGTGCCAGTGTTTTTGCTCCCAGTGTTGACTCTTTGCTCTGCTATCCCATTCACAAAGGAAACATGGGAACTTAGTATATCCTCCCTGCTGCCCCAGAAGCATGCACAATACCTTAAGGTTTCCACAAATCATCCAGTGATGATCATAATATTTTATCTTTGTAAGAACCAATTCCAAATTCTCATAACTTTCTTGGAGATGTACCAAGTTACCAACAGGTACAGAGGCATACTTGTTCCCATTATGCAAAAGAACAGCTTTTAGACTTCTTTTAGAAGAGTCGATGAAAAGTCTCCATTCATCCGCTTTGTACTTAATGCCAAATGCCTGTACCAAACCATCAATATCACTACAGTAAACTAAATTGCCCTCATGTGAAAAGTAGTGAATAAACTCCTTTTCTCTTCTTCTATACAAATATATCTATGTTCCAGCTGATAATAAATTTCTTTCTTTTAATCTGGAGCCTAAGAATTCAGCAGATTCCTTGGATAATCCCAACTCTCTCACTAAATCGTTTAGTTCAGATTGAGTGAACAACTGGGGGTCTTGACTTCCTATATCACACTGAAATTCTTCATGATCAGTATCTGAACCAGAATTACTAAGCAAATCTTCCAATGTTTCTGGTGGAAGCGGAACTGGAACTTCTGGCCCATGAGGAACAGGTCAAAAAGCTGATGGAAGATTTGGATAGAATATGGCTTTCTTAGTTTTTGAGTTATAGCCTTTAACATCACAAGAGCAAAAATAGCAGTCATCACAGTGATTTTTTGGCTCCCTCCATACCATTGGCACACCAAATCTGAATGCTTTCTTTTTGCCTTTACACCATTTCCTTAGATCCTCTATGCAAATAAAACAAACTTTGTGTGGTGCCCATGGTTTGTCTTGGTCTCCTAGTTTCATTCCAAAGTAGGCATGGTACACTTCCCTAATAAAATGTTACGTTTCTTTGATGTTTCTTGATCACAAATTCCCTGCATATGTAACAGAAGCTGTCGGGATTGTTGACACATCCACAGCTAGCCATGATTCACAACTTACTATAGTACCCAGAACACAATAAGAGTCTTGAATTTAATTTAATAAAGGCTAAATAAGGCTTTCTGGAAATCTGGCATTTTCTCGAAGTCGCTTCACAAAAAAAATCGAATTTGTGAAATAACTTTGTGTCGTATGACATTTTTATTGTGTTTTTTGAATTCAGCACACAAAAATACATTGTAAACAGCTAAAATTATGAAAAACGTTTTTCCATCGCAGGCCTGTGATCATAATTTTTAAAATATCTTGCAACTTGATACCCACATTTTTTATTGTTTGTATCTTTTAACAATTAATGGAAGTTTAATAAAGGAAAATTTTTTTTTTTTGGATTTCACTGTCTAGGTGGGGTAGGGGTCAAAAATAAAAATAAAAATAAAAAAGGGGGGGAATTTTCATTATTGTTCTACACATTTGAAAGTGGTGGTATTTCATTAAAATCCAGGTCGGAGTGGTGACAAATTTTTTAATTTAGGGATGATTTGTCCTGGAATGCTCCAGGTAATAGAGTAAACTGAAGTGAAGTATTGTGGGTAAATCTGTTATAAAATACACCATAAAATGACTAAATTTGGGGTTTTCTTTCCTGTGAGAGGATACCCAATGTACTCAGCCCTCGGAAGGGATGTAAGAATGAATTATTCACTGATTTGTGTGTTTATTTTAGGTATATAGCCAGGGGAGGGATAGTTAGTGAACCTTTTGTTCTGAAGGGGTCAATAACACTGCCCAACAAAAAATAAAAATTTTGCTGCTGATTTAATTCTAAGACCTGTTTCTGGATAATATTGATGTGCTGATTTAAAAAATCACCTTAGATTTTCGTGCAATGCAATATGCCTATTTTGGGTGATCCATGAAGGGCACTTATCAAAATTGATGATTTTTGAGACCTGTTAACAGCTGTTTTGCTGTTAAAATTTTATCTGTGGAATACGCAAATCTGTGCATTAAATCTAAAGGTCATGTAC
Organism: Bathynomus jamesi; assembly: GCA_023014485.1. NCBI lineage: Eukaryota > Metazoa > Arthropoda > Malacostraca > Isopoda > Cirolanidae > Bathynomus > Bathynomus jamesi. The sequence goes on from JAJOZX010000915.1 coordinate 871,744, forward strand.
AACATATTAAAATCTTGGGTATCTGTGATTTCCCCAGGTGTGAGCGTGACATCATGATCTGAGAGAGATTTCCTATTGGCGGAGTGAGAGCAGCCGGTTCCGCTAGTGACATCAGTCTGTCCTGGTTGGATACAGCTGCAAAGTGTGTGACATCATCGCCTGCTCGGCACATGATTGGGAGCGGCACAGAGTTACATGTGGGCAGCATTCAGTGATCCAATACTGCAGCAGTTATTTGCGATCAGTGGTGAGTGAAGGGTGCGTGCGTTGCAGCTCATCATCATGTCTGCTGTTCGAAGAAAGTGTTCAAACAGCCCAGATGTTTTCTGCTACATTTGTGGATGCTTTACGTTACTAAAGCAGAGGATGAACATTACTGATTTAGTAAAAAAGGCATACCTGGCCTATTTTAAAGTTAAACTTGGAGATCAAGATAAGTCGTGGGCTCCTCACACTGTTTGCAAAACTTGTGTGGAACATTTACGACAATGGACAAATGGAAACAGAAAAGGTTTGAAGTTTGGCATTCCTATGGTATGGCGAGAGCCCAAAAATCATTCAGATGATTGCTACTTTTGCCTTGTGAAGACTTCTGGCTTCAACGCAAAGAATAAACACCATCTAAAGTATCCTAACCTAGATTCAGCAATCAGACCAGTTTCTCACTCAGATGAAATTCCTGTTCCAATTTTCACGGACCTTCCAACACTCACAGAAGATGATGAAGATATGGAATTACCTGATGAGATCGAACGTGATATCACTGATGATGATTTTGAACAGCCTTCTTCATCAATGACACCTCAGCAACTTAATCAACTTGAGTTGAATGATTTAATTCGTGATCTCAGCCTTTCAAAAGAGTCATCAGAATTATTAGCTTCAAGATTGCACAAGGAAAATCTACTTCATCCTGGGACAAAAATAACAACTTATCGCAATAGGGAAAGAGAATTGTTGCAATATTTTGGTGCAGAGAAGGATTTGGTTTACTGCTATAATGTAGGAGGACTTTTGAATGCAATGGGTGTAACCCACTATAGCCCCAATGAGTGGAGATTGTTTATAGACAGTTCAAAAAGAAGTTTAAAGTGTGTCTTGCTTCACAATGGGAATGAATATGGCATGATTCCTATTGGTCATTCAGTGCATCTAAAAGAAGAATATGAAAACAAAAATAGTGCTGGAGATGCTAAAATATGATATTCATAAATGGGTGATTTGTGTTGACCTGAAAATGGTCAACTTTCTTCTTGGCCAACAAAGTGGCTACACAAAGTATCCATGTTTCTTGTGCTTAAGGGATAGTTGCGCCAAAGCTGAACATTGGGTAAAGGAAAAGTGGCCACTAAGGCAAAATTTAAATGTAGGAGATAAAAATATTGTAAACGAGCCATTGGTGGATCGAGAAAAGATCATTTTTCCACCACTCCACATCAAACTTGGGCTTATGAAGCAGTTTGTAAAAGCTTTGAATAAAGGTGGTGATTGCTTTAATTACATATGTGCAGCCTTTCCAGGTCTTAGTGATGAGAAGCTTAAAGCTGGTATATTCGATGGTCCCCAGATAAGAAAACTGATGAAAGAGCCGCAGTTCAGTAACTCAATGACTGAAACTGAGGCAAGAGCTTGGAATGCTTTTGTGGCAGTAGTTAAGAACTTCCTAGGAAACAAAAAGTCTGAAAATTATAAAGATCTTGTAAAGGATTTACTTGTAAACTTTCAGCAATTGGGTTGCAACATGAGCATTAAAGTTCACTATCTCAACAGTCATCTGGATAAATTTCCAGAAAATCTTGGTGATGTTAGTGAAGAGCAAGGTGAAAGGTTCCACCAAGATATCAAAGTGATGGAAGAACGTTACCAAGGAAGATGATGGGATACCCATATGATGGCTGACTACTGCTGGAGCCTGCAAAGAGATTGCCTTGACATCTCTCATTCTAGGAAGTCCTATAAGAGAAAATTTATCAGCACTGAAAAGTAAGAAAACAAGAAAAAGAATGTTAAGAAAACTGGTCCCGTGCTTGCTTTAATATGGATTCATTTTTTGCTTATTTAAACACTTTTAATCACTTTGTGTGTCAATATTACCATTGTATATTAAAGTTCACTCCCTGCACAATTGTTTACTTTCCCATGCTGATTCTGAGTATGTAAAAACTTATTTTTTGAAAAGAAAAAAAATTGGGTATAACCCTGCCAAAATGCGATATCTCCAAAATATCCGTATTTGATTACTCGAAAACCTGACATGATAAGCAAAAACTAAGGTGATTTTTTTAAATCAGCACACCAAAGTTACCTAAAAACAGGTGTTAGAATTAAATCAGCAAAATTGGTGTTGGGCAGTGTAATTAATTGTTTTTTAGGGAGTAAGCAGCAGGAATAAACCTCTGAGGGGGGAAAAAAAAGGGGGGGGGGGGGGGGGGGTAGAATGGATTTGGCCCACTTTTCTTTCATTTGGTTTCCTTTGACAAGAATAAGGTGGCACTTCTAGCCTTGATTTGGTTTTCCTTCTTTTCACTGTTCCTACTGATATTCTAGTAAAAAAAAAAAAAACTCCCAACTTGAATTACCAGATGATTTGTGATTGAATACACCTGGCTAGAGTGGTTGATGAACAAGGGGTTATTTACCAGATCTCCCCATGGCATAGTGTGGGAAGAACACTACTGTCAAATTTATGGGTCCTGGTCTCTTGATCCAGTGTTAAGGGAAATAGGGAGTGTGAAGTGAATCAAGGAAGAAAAACACAGTAAATGTTGTGACCCAAAAGGGGGTTGGAGGTTTTCTGGGTGGAAACTGTAGGTTGTGCCAGAAACAAGGAGGTTATACCAGTGAACAATGTGTAGGTTAAGTGAAACAAAAGTGGTGCTAAAAAAGAAAATGCCAGTATTTACCATGTGCATATTTGGAAGTAATATATAATGTTTAGTGGTACCAAATTGATTAATGTAATAGTGAGATTTGGGCATTTTGTTAAGTTGGCTTGGTTATGTAAATAGTGTTTCCCTATTTGTTATAATTGGCCAGTTTGAGTGAAGCAATTGGTGTTAAATAAGTCTGTCATAATTTGTGGTACTATTGAGTGTTAATGTAAGTTAACTAACTGGGAGGGTCAGCATTGTTTTGATCAGGGCTGTGGAGTCGGCACATAAAAAACCGACTCCGACTCCTCAATTTTTTGTCTATCCGACTCCGAAGGTATATTAATTCTAAATCTGCTATGATGATAATTACACAAGAGGCATTTCATCACCACCACGTGAAGCATCATCATCTGTGGTCATTGTTACGGTAACTTTGTCTGTAGTAAAGAATCTTGTAAGTGGTGCTTGTCATTCAGTAGATTTCTGATCTTTTGTTAACTTTGAAGTAGTTGGAAGGTTTTTATTACTATCTTTCTCAATGACAACTTCTAAAATTTTGGGATGGAAACACTGCAAATGTCTTTTCAAATTTGATGCTCTGGTTGGTGCATTTTTATCAGAGCCAGTAAAACCACTGATTTTTGCTTCACATAATTTTTCATCATCATCATCTTCTATCATACACTGACACACGAAATGTTTCCCATCTGTGGTTATTGTAAAATATTAAAAAACTGCAGACTTTGTTGGAAGTGTCTTTGCCATTGTGAAAGGGGTTTTAGACTTGAAAGTTAAAAACTTATGAAATTTAGAAAGAACTCGAAATTAAATAAGCATTAAAAATAAAAAATATTATCTGAAAAGAAAAAATGAATTAATGGCATTAGTGTCTGAAATGGAAAACATTGTGTTTATTATTTAAGTGGTTTAACCACCATAGCTGCCGGTGATATCACACACAAAAACATATTTTATTAAAATTTATATTGAGGTCGGAGTCGGAGTCGGTACATTTTTACCGACTCCAACTCCAACTCCAGCACCACCAAAATTGCTTCCGACTCCGACTCCACAGCCCTGGTTTTGATGCAATAACTTTTGTAATGTATACTCCCATGTTTAGATTGTCAATAGATGCATTATCCTGGTAGAGAACATGGAGGAAGAAAGTTTCTCACAACCCCCACCCTGATTTTTAAATCTCCCTTTTAGGGTTGTGGAGTTTTCCACAAAAGCCTCACCCTAATTTTCAAGTCCTATCTGGTTCTTCTCAAGTTTTTCTCTCCCCACAGGAGTCTAGTTAGAAAGCCTGTTACCTGTAAAAATAATGTATGATAACATCCAGACTATTGGATCTGAGAAGCCTATTAAAGGGCTATGAAACTGGAATAGAAGGTTGGAAGCCAAGGGAGTTTGGAAACCCTTTAAAAGGTATGTTAAGTGCTCTAGCTTGTAATCCTTGGCCAGAGTACAATAGGAATAAAGATTTGTTCATAATCTTTATTCCTAGTTATTGTGGTGTTGTCATTTGTATGTCACCATCATTATCATTGTTAATTATTATTATTAAAAGCAGACATATATATAGGTTGTTGAAACTGTGACTGAGTAAAGATAGGCTTGCCACCATCATGTAACTAGCTAGAGGACCAATTATCATTATTATAGGTCACCAGTCATATTATTCCAGAGTTAGGTTTTTGCCCATGCTTGTTTGGCACTGATTATAGGTTAATTAATTCATGTGAGATAGGTTTGCCATAATTGTCAATGTTTATAGTTATTATTTTTCATGTTGGTTATTTATTATTTATGTGCTTTGATTTCATGAGTAAATTATGTTTTCCAGTAATCAATTATGAAGTCATGATTCCAGTTAATGTTTGTGGTTAATCGCCTGTTATGTTATTATTGTGATTAATGGTGCCTGGTGCATGTAACTAATAATTTTGTGCTGTCTAGGCAACCAATTGGGATTCAACTCACATGGTCCAGATCCATCAGGCTTGGATTGTGGATCCAATCCAGTGGGAGCTATGCAGTTTGTGTCAACCACTGTTGGCCACTGGGATCTACCCTGGAATCAGGCTGATGACCCTAACCCTACTAACTAGCCAGTGTATAAAGTGTTTAATGAAATGGAAACTCAGGTCACAAAGGGCGGTCGAGTTTGGAGGGTAGCTAGGCTGGGACAAGGGTTAACATTCTGTGCAAGTCATTTCCAGTACTTGTCTCCCACTTGCTTTCTATCCTTTTTGCCAAATCTCACTAAGTTGTTAATTGTGATTCATTGCCAGTCTTTTTGTTATGTTGATACTTTCACAATGAATAATTGTTTATTTCAGATATAATAAAGAGAAAAACAGAGTAGTTTACTTCTATTAGGTCTACCTTTGAATTCCAGCCCTTTCTTGGACTCTGAGTGGTTGGTTCTCCTACTCATTGGAGAGTCAGATTTAGACACCTGAACTGGGGGAAGTCCTTTACAGTTAACGTGTGAGTTGGACCTGAATAATCTCCTGGAAATCAACCACTGACAAGAGAGGCATTCCTAGATACCAGAGATTACATCTTTGCCCAGTCTCTTGACTATCCTGGACTAAGAAGCGTGAAAAGGTGCTGGGTGGTTCGACAATACAGATACTTGGGGACTATGGCCTACGCAACAATACCTAGCATCCCAAGTTATTTGACAGTATTAGCTTTGTTCTGATGAATCATTTTTGTTGATTTCTTATGAGAAAACATGGCTGGAATGTCAGGTTAGGTCAACTGAATGCCTGGTAAAGTCAACTATGCTAGGGTGGAGTGAAAAAAAATCAACATTGCCAGGATCAAAATTGAGAGGGTCTAGATAGTTGTCTTTTGTCCAAGATTAAACTTTAAAACTAGGGATGTGCCAATAGTATCGGTATCAGCAGTATCAGCCTTTTTTTAGATTATCGATATCAGTAAGGTGAAAATATGGCTGATACTCTAATACTTTTCTACTTTATTTATTATATGATTCAAGACAAAGTTATGTTTAATGACAGTAATTGATTAACACATATATTATATTATCATATTAATAATAATAATTATTATAGTGCTCGTACATTAACAGTACTCCTACCCTAACACCAGCTTTCCCATCCATACCATAATCCTGCAAATATCGCTCTTATTTCACCTTCAACTGAAAAAGACATACGAGTTCTATGTAGCATGCAAATTTGGACCTTATACCATAATAAATAAGGTTCATTTTAGCCTGCCAAACTTGGTCCCAAGTGCCTCTGTAACTCGCATGAAGCAAAGTTCCAACGGTCATTTCATAGACCATTATTGAAATTTTGGCCAATTTACATTTCAAACCAGTATAATACAGTATTATTATATATAAAACAGATTCTTATGAGATAAATATGGTAAATAATGATAAATATGGTCAGCTGAAAATGACGCCATGCTGCGAATTCCCAACAATTATAAATTAGCAAATTAATACGAGAAGTGTTTCACCGATGGTGTCCGTGTCACCTATCAGGCTATCTCAAATCTAAAAATGGCAATGTTCGCATGTGTAGTATTTATAATTTCCTATAATAATATGGGCATATTAAAATATTGGTTTTATAATTTTTATTACTTTGTGTGCTTATGTATTCTTTCATAGAGCTATGATACAATACACTACACTACTAAATTAACCAATGCCCACTAGTGGGGTTTGGGGAAGGAGTGTTAGGCAATGGGAAAGTAGAGCTGTCTCACGCTGCATGTTAGTTTGACTGCACCAGCCACAGAGTGCGGTTGTGTTATTTGTCACTGTCACACGTCATCTTATGGGCAGTGACAAATGTGCTGAGTGCTGACACTGCTGAGGCTGATAAATCTTGCATTCTGCTTCGTTATCATGGCTTCTACTAGTCAAAGAAGTACATCCTCTCTCATCTGGAAGTATTTCGACATAGATGAAAATGACAAGTCTAAAGTAGTCTGCAAAGAATGCAAGAAATTAATGTCATGTGGAGGAAAAGAGGGGAAATCTTTTGATACAACAAATCTTAAAAAATGCCTGCAAAGCAAGCACAAGGAGAAGAATGAAGAATTAAATAAAGAAGCAGCTCAAGTTAAAAAAGAAGAGAGGCTACAGAACAAGAGGAAACTGGAGGGATATTTCAACAAACCTGCAAAAAAGAATACTGGCGCATCAACATATTCTACAAATGAAATTCAAATAACTCTGGATGAAACTTATGTTTGGAAGCAAATTTGGGATATCAACAATCCCCAGTCACAAACCATTCACAAAGCCATTGGAGAAATGATTGCTGCTGATTGCCAACCATACTCTATTGTTGAAGATGTTGGATTTGAAAGACTAATGAAGAAGTTAAAACCTAATTATGAGTTGCTGGGAAGAAAGTACTTCTCTACAAAAATTATTCCCAATATTCACACAAAAGTACTAGATAAGGTAAAGACTGCATTGGAAGAAGCAGAGAACATCAGTTTTACTACTGACATTTGGACAAGCAGTTCAGATACAGCTTTTATTAGCCCAACAGCACATTGTATTGACATCAATTTTGAGCGAAAAACAGTTGTACTTAGAGTTGCACCTTTTCCAGGATCCCATACTGCTTCAAACATTGATGAGGTGATCGAAAGTGTTGTTCAGGAATTTAAAATACCATCCTACAAGATTCACATTTTTGTATGGGATAATGGAGCTAATATTGTCTGAGGTATTCAAGACACAGGCTATGCTAGTCTCTCGTGCTTCCTCCACACTCTACAACTCATGGTTCATGACTATTTTTGAACAATGAATAGTTAAGGATATGATCGCAAGTTGCAAGCAAATAATTGGACATTTCAGCCATTCAGCACTTGCATACAACAAACTAGCTGCGCTACAGAAACAGCATGACTTGCCTGAACACAAACTGATAGAGGATGTTCCAACTCGGTGGAACAGCACCTATTTCATGACTGAATGTATGTTCGAGCAAAAAACTGCAATTGCCAACTACTGCCTTGATACTCCCAACCTCCCTGTATTTGATGCCAACAATTGGACTTTGATTGGGAAGTTTACTGCGCTGCTGAAAATATTTCACAAAATTACTGTTCGGTTGAGTGAAAGGTCTGCTACTATCTCAGAAATAATACCTCAAATAAAGTTTCTACAAGTCTTCATAGCAAAAGCATCAACTGACATCAGATTCTTTGGACTTGGAAGTACTCTTTCAGCTATTAACGCATCAATGAAGAGTCGCTTTGAATGCTATCTGGATGATTACAATCCAATACTAGCCACATACCTAGACCCCAGATATAAGACCTCCTTGTTCCAAAATAAATCTAGTGAAGATTCCAAAATGCAAGAAAGCGACCTGGAGAGAGCAATGATAGATAGCATCAAGAAAAGGAGCAAAGCTGTTCAAGAGGAAGAAAGTGGACATACAAGTACTATGAGTGAAGAAGATATGCAAGAGACTGCGAGTGCTTCTGACAACATTATAAGTGATGAGTTCAGTGAATTTGACAAGTGCATGGACCAATTGGTTCAAAAGGACTGTGATGATAGTGAGGGAAGTGGAACAAAAAAAATCAACTCCAGGAAGTTCATCTAAGAATAAGAACTGCACATCATTATTTCTGATTAAAGATGAAATGAGTAAGTATCAAATGTTGGAATTACAATCACGGGATGGAGACCCTTTAACGCCGAATGTTTTTGTAGGGTTAAGTCTAGATGCGTATATTTGAAACGGTATATATTCAACCCAGTCGGCGTTAGAGGGTTAAAGTGGTGGAAACAGAATGCAGTTACGCTTCCAACATTAAGCCATCTTGCAAATAAGTAACCATCTTCTCTCCCTTCATCAACTGAAAGCGAGAGGTTGTTTAGCACTGGGGGCAATATTAACACTCCACACAGGAATTGTCTAAGTGCAGAAAGAGGCAAAATGTTAATGTTCCTTCACTACAACTTACAAATTTTTTATTTTGAATATTAAGAATATATTTAATGTTTAATTATCCATATGTTTCTAATTTCTATTAATCTTAATAATAATTATTTACTGGAAAATTGAAAATTTTATTTTTTTATATCTTAGTATCTTATAATGGAATTTTTCATTTTGTAATTTGTTCAAAATTTTAGTTTTTTCTAATTTCTACTAATCTTATCATTACACTGGGGAACAAATTTCAATTTTTTGTCTATTGAATTAGATTTGACAGTTACTTCTAGGTAATTTGGGTGCGCTGAGCACGAATTTTTACTCGGTTTTGCTCTATCAGGTCCTGATTTTGCTCAACACCCCTCCTCTTTCGTCGTATTCATAAAAAGGTTTTTTTCTCAATACTCGCTAAGTCTTTTTGCAGTTACACATTATGCAACTAGGTTTTTATCTAGGTATTTGTACCTATTGTTATGGTATTGTTGTATTATGTATATTTTTATATGTAACACCCTAAAAATATTTGTAATTTTGTCATTTTTAACCCATTTTAATATTAGTAAATTAAGCTAAAAATATCATAGAATTCTAAAATTTTCTCGAGCGTTCCTGTTCTCTGTAGAGTATTCTAGAGGGACAACTAAAATATATAAAAGCGACTCATTTCCAGAGTTAATCAGTCAATTCAATCAGTCAGTCAGTCGAGTTAGTTAATTAAGTTTGGGCATTAACATAATTTTGAATTGGCATATGATTTAGTGAGTAATTTTGTCATCGTGATTTAATATAGTTGATTTAATTAGACGTAATTTATATTGTACCTACTCATCCGTGTTTCTAGTTTAATTTCATAGATTGTAAGTACCTATTTCATAATAAGTACCTATTTAAACTAATTTTTGTGTTTATATTTCAGATTTTCTTAAATTTATATGAATTAAGGGCTTTAAATACCTTTACAAATTGGCAGAACAATCAAGCACTAGAAAGTTCAAATGCAAAAACAACCCTGATTCCTTCTGTTATATATGTGGAAATTTTACACTTCCACATCAACGAGCAAATATAACTGACTTCGTAAAAAGAGCTTACTTAGCTTATTTTGGCATAAAACTGGGGGACCAAGATAAATCGTGGGCTCCACATAAAGCCTGCACTATATGCATTGAAAGACTGCGACATTGGACGAAGGGTTCGGATTCAAAAATACCTTTTGGAGTTCCGATGGTAAGTTTATGATTTCATAAAACTACGTAATTTAATCACTAGTATACTGTAACTTACCTAAATGTAATTGTAACTTAGGTACATAAACAAAAATTTACAGAAAATGTTTATAAGAATCTCAAATATTGCATAAGGTTGAAACACATAGAAATGTTAAATGTTTGGGTGATAACTTTTGATAAAATTCATAAAACAAGTCTCTCGTCGCTTTTGTTAATGCTTTACAATTTTTTTCCATATCAGGTGTGGTGAGAGCCTACTAACCACGAGACCAATTGCTACCTTTGCTTTGTCAAGACTTCGGGCTTCACTAAGAAAAATAAACATTGTATCGAGTACCCAAATTTCGACACCGCGATACGACCTATGCTACATTCAAATGAGATCCTCATTCCAAAATTTAAGGGTCTGCCAACTCAAGAATTAGTTGAAGATGTTCCTGAAAATATTGTTATGCACTTTGAGGAGTCAGACACCAATTTTGACCCCAGCGTATTTGAAAGTCAAAACGATCCGCAAAAGTTTAACCAGGCCGAGTTGAATGATCTTGTAAGGGATCTAAATTTGCCAAAAAAGGCTGCAGAAATTTTAGCTTCAAGACTTAAAAAGAAAAACTTGCTTACTTCAAACACATACATTTCATTTTACAGAAAAAGAGAAGAAGAACTGTTAAATATTTTAGAACAGAGGATAGTTTAGTATATTGCTGCGACATAGTTGGTTTGTTAAAGAAGATGGGGGTTGAGTCTTACGATGCAAATGATTGGCGCTTGTTTTTAGACAGTTCGAAAAGAAGTCTTAAGTGTGTGTTGTTGCATAATGGCAATCTATACGGCTCGATACCGATTGGGCACTCAACAAAATTAAAAGAAAAGTATGAACATATAGAAAAGGTTTTAAATCTTATCAAATATAGGGAGCACGAGTGGTCATATGTGTTGACTTAAAAATGGTTAATTTTCTGCTAGGACAACAAGGAGGGTATACTAAATATCCCTGCTTCCTTTGCTTATGGGACAGCAGAGCCAAGGAAGAACATTATTTCAAACAAATCTGGCCAGCACGAACATCACTTACTGTCGGAGAAAAAAATGTAATTAATCCACCTTTAGTGAGCACAGATAAAATCATATTTCCTCCTCTGCATATAAAACTAGGCCTCATTAAACAATATGTAAAAGCTTTAGATACGAACGGCGAGTGTTTCAAATACATAACTTCAAAATTTCCAAGTTTAAGTTATGAAAAAATCAAGGCGGGAATTTTCGACGGTCCACAAATAAGAACAATGATTAAAGACAGCAATTTTCCTAATGTCATGAATGAACGCGAAAAAAATGGCTGGTTCTCATTCGTGGACTTGATAGAAAACTTTTTAGGCAATTATAGGGCAGATAACTACGAAGAAATCATAAAAAAACTTTTAAGGGACTACAAAGAGTTAGGTTGCAATATGAGCATAAAAATGCATTTTTTGAATAGCCATCTTGACCAATTTCCAAGTAATTTAGGTGATGTAAGTGACGAACAAGGGGAGAGATTCCACCAAGATATCAAAATTATGGAGGAACGGTACCAAGGCCGCTGGGATTCCCACATGATGGCTGATTACTGCTGGTGCTTGAAAAGAGACCTGCCATCAACAAGCAAATACGCTAGAAAGTCTTACAAAAGAAAATTTTTGCCACAGTGAAAGCTTCATATCTGTTTGTTTTTTTATTTTGTCATTTCTATCATTATAATGTAATTTTACTGTAGTTTGAACTGCTTGTATTCATGAAACTTGAAAAAAAAATTTAACACGACTTAATTTTTTAGTCCTAATTTGAAAAATCTGGAAAATGGCACATAGGCTGTCGACAAGAATCAGGACCTGATAGAGCCAAACCAAGTTGAAATTCGTATTCAGCACACCCAAATTACCTAGAATCAAGTGTCAGATATCATTCAATAAAATACGTGTTGCCCAGTGTTATTTACTGGAAATTTTATTGTTTTTTTTTATACTTTACAATGGAATTTTTCATTTTGCAATTTGTTCAAAATTTTAGTTTTTTTGTGATTAAAGGAAGAAAACATTATCGTGTGTGTTTTATTTATTATTCACACAATGCAAATTAACAAGTCAACTTAGTCAAGAAATATTGTTATTCCCAAGGGCATGCTTGGTAGTTGAGGTCATGGAAACTGTCCTCAGCTCAGCAATGTACAGGAAGTTACGCTCCCGGGGTCCTGACTCCTGAACTAAACAAACAGGTGGATACTGGATAAAAGTTCATAAAACTATATTCTATTTCAATTTTGACAGTATAACTGTTTGAATTTTTTTGAACTGTTAATTTCATCCAATAACAGTTGTCTCCAACTTCCCCTATTTCTAATATTAAAATAAAAGTAACTTTTTTTTTTATAATTTAACAGATTAAGCATTAATCAAAAAGTATCAGCCATTTGTTAGTATCAGGGCAGAATTTGATTTTCATATGGCCTATGAAGACTTTCTTTTGATGCTTCCCTTTTGATGGTTCCTTGCCATGGTTGGTAGCAAAAAAATGCCACTCAGCCTTAACCCCAAATTCCTCATGGTAGTGGCATAAATTTAAAAAGTTTTTGCAGTTTTTGTATTGACCTGCGCATCCGTCGGTAAAATAGATAATTCTGTTTAGAAGCTGAAAATTTGACTCAAGATGATTTATTAAAACTTTTATGAATAGATGCACTGCAACAGTATCATGTGTATTACACTCTGAGATAATAGTAATAAACCCATGGATGAAGAGTCGCTTGGCAATTATTCCAGTGAAATCCTCAAGCACAATCTTGGAGTACAAAAGGAATAGTTTTCAGAAAAGTCCCCAATCAACAAAAAATTGCCTTCATCCAGTTCATTTTTTCTTTTTCCTAAATACTTGGCTTGTTGTTTGGCAATTAAATCATGATGCCTTAGTCGAGTTAGTTGAGAAATAAAGGTATCTATTAAATCTTCTAAATTTTGAATAATACAGTCCAGCTGAGATCGATCTGTTGTTGTCCACTGTTTGTACTGGATTTCATCAATACCTTTTTCTTTGTAACATGCAAGAAGAGTTTCCTTTAGCAAATCAGGTTGAGGGCATTGATCACACTCTTCTAAATAGCAAGAAGGTTGACTTTTGTCACAAATAATTTTGGCTAAAGTGCAGTGGTAACTACTCAACAGAGTTTCTTCCTCACTGGTAATTTCTGCCATTCTAGAACCTATCATTAACTTAACCTTCTGATGAATTGTGTGCACACACACACACACACTATCTGTCCCACTTGCTCCCACCAAAACACATTCTTTGGGGCATAGCATCGCAAATTTCGAAAATCCTATAGAGAGAGCTGGAAACTTAAATTGTTGATATCCTCCTTTTAGATTACATAAAACTAACCTCTTGATATTTTTTTTCATTCACCATTTTCTTTTATTGTTGCACAGTCTTTCTTGCCTGCCATTTGTCTACTTATTTCATCATTTCTAAAAAAACTCTTTAACAGTGTTAGTTACTTCCAGTGGCAATTCCTTCCCCATCTTTGGATTCAGTGATGACAATACTCCCTTTTCTTTTGCAAGCTGCTGAGCCTGAACAGCCATTCTTTGTGAACAGTTAAATTCTTGAATTAGTTTTCTTACACTTATTGATGGTGCAAAAACAGTTAGAATCATAATTTGGTCATGTTTATCTGAGTTTTGATAGGCTATTTATCTTTCAATGTTTGGACAACTACTTCTGGCTCGGACAGTTTGTCTACATTTGATGGACCTGGCTCTTGAGGAATTTCATCTACCATATCTAAGTGTCTTCTTACTGAACTTTGTATTTTGGCCATTTTTGTTGGGAGGTATGCTTCACTTCTTTGAATCTTGCACTTGACAATCAGACTTTCCCCAGTCATGGCGATTCTCTCATTCACTGCTGACAATTCAGCCTCCTTGTCAACAAAAACATCATCTGATGACACTGTTTCCATAGTAGTATCAGATGAGCTTGATGATACTATTTCTGGTTCTGCTATATTTTGAACTTGTAAAATAGGTAAGGAAAATTTTTTTCTGCATGATGAACACAACTTTTGACCTGGCTTCAAATGATTTGGAAATTTTTCTATCAGTGATTGTGAAGCAGGCTGAAGATCAGAAGATTTTAATTTATTGTGGGAATTGAATGGATCACAATAATATTTTGATGACATTTTATCAGCATATAGTCAAAACCTAAACACACACAAATTTAACATGATTAAATTTACAAATTATATAGGTACTGTGATAGAAATTATTGTTCTTTTAGAGCAGCAAATACCTTAATATTTGCAAAAACCTTAATACATACAGTTTATTTATCAAACCATGAATGTAGCTATATTTATACATAAATACATATATTTATATACATACATATATATGAACTATTTGTGAAGTTATCCGAAATAAAATGCTCAAAATTTTCTAACATGCACAATTTCAAATGCTTGTGGAAAGCAAATTCATGGAGATCCCACTCCAATTTTTTGCTTGAATATGCTTCATCTAAAAGGTCTTTACTTACTGTATATTTCGGTGGATAAGGCGACCTTCAGATAAGATGAGGCCCAAAATTCAGTCTAAATTTCATGGGTTAAGCTCATATCTATGGTATAAGACGACCCCCAAAATTTGAGTTGTGTTGACTCAAATGGTGGGCGTGGCTGGTAGGTGGGTGAAGCATCCTCACAAAGTGACTCAGACTCATGGTTCAGTCTGTTGCTAGCTTCTGTCCAAACCAGTTTAAAAATTTTATTCAAATTGTGCCCATGGAGCCACCAGTAAAACGAAGAAAGTATGAAGTTTTAAGTTAAAAGTCATTGAACTGGCCAAAGAATCGAACAACTGTGCTGCTGCAAGGACATTTGACATAACTGAAAAGATGGTAAGAGAGTGGAGAAAGAATGAAGATGTTTTAAGAAAAATGCCAAAGAAAAAATGTTTGATGAGAAGAGGAATCACTCGCTGGCCAGATTTGGAAAATTACATTGCAGAATGGGTACTCGAACAGAGGCAGGATGGCTATGTCATCACAAGAAATATGATCAGAGCATATGCAGTGAAGTGGGCAAGGTCAAACCCAGAACAGATTCAGACTGGGACCCGTATGACAACAATGTAAACAGTGAGACTCAAGATGTGTTTGACGAGCTCCTTGCCTCAGACGATGAAGATAATGAATAATAAATAAAGTAAAATTAAAATTACCTAATACCTAAGTAAAATTACCTACTTAGAATACCTAGAACCTACGTAGAATTTTATGGTCACTGTTTTAAAAAAAAAATTAAATAAAATTAAAATTACCTAATAAATTGTATCATTGAACCTATCTATTGGTATTTTGAGTAGAATTTTAAGGTCACTTTTTTTGTATCTGGCCTATAAGACAACCCATGGTTTTGGGGCGTCTTTTTGAAGATTCAATTGTCGTCTTATGCGCCGAAATATACGGTATGCCAATTTTCATGACCTTGAATTTTGAACTCTGACCTGAGGTCAAGGTCAAAGGTGAAATATAAATGCAACTTTTTTTAATGGAATGTACACACTTTGTGCATAAATTTAAAGTTATTCTGCTGTCTTTTCTGAGCATTTTGACACCAAAATCATTAAAATCCATCCATTAGATCCTGAGTTATGACCTTTCAAAATCACAAGGTTACGCTGCTGAACCCAAATTTAGGGGGGGTCGTTACTCCCAAACTATTTGACCCAAGTGGCTAAAATTTGGTCACGCTTCATTACTCATCATACCCAACTACTACACCAAAATTAAATTCATAGGCCTGCACTAAATTATAGATATATATTAATTTTATTGGCTCATAATGGAGGCCAGTCATGGATTTGATCGCCGAAAATTGAAATTGAAATGTGCAGATCCGCTGGAATGTCACAAGGGAAGTAGAAGAATGAAGGATCTACATATTGTCTCCAATTTGATTCTGAAAAAGCTACCATCCATGAATCTTTCCAAAGACCATAGACTCTGCAAACAATGCTGAGGGAAATTAGAGCAAATGGCGAAGAATAAGGTGACTCCTGAAACCTCATCAACTAGCAATGATCCTACATCATCACAATCTGAAATCAAGGTGTCCACAGATGAATCACCAGCTGAATCAAAAGAACATTAAGCATGTTTTCTCAATGAATCATTGCAAGCAGTGGGTGAATCCCCACTAAAAGTTGATAAACTGCAATCAAGAAAATCATATGCACAAAAGAAGATCAGCAGAGTAACATCCAGTGTGAAAGCAAAATTTGAACATTTAAAAGGCTCGCCCATTAGTTTAGAAGAACCAAGCACAAGTTCAGTTCAATCAAAACAAAATGATTTTGATGAAATCATGGATCAACTTAAAGAGAAGTTTAAATCAGTATCTTTAAGGAGTGAAAAAATCAAAATACTCACTGTATTACCAAGTAGCTGGAGCCTGCAAAAAATTGCCACTAAATTTGACACAACTATATACTATATGGCATCTGTGGCTAGAAAGGTATTTCAAGAGGAGGGCATTATGTCTGACCCTAACCCAAAGCTTGGGAAAAGATTAGAACAGAATGTGACTGACATCATTATTTCCCTCTATCTTTCTGAAGAAGTTAGTAGAATTATGCCAGGTAGGAAAGATTGCATAAGCTTAGTTGTTGATGGGAAACAGAAACATTTCCAAAAACAATTAATCCTGTGCAACTTGAAAGAAGCTTACCAACTGTTCAAAGAAAGGAATCCTGCTGCTAAAGTAAGCTTCAGTAAATTTGCTGAACTTCGACCGAAACAGTGTGTGTTGGCAGGTTTTGCAGGAACACATTTGGTGTGTTTGTACCATTCATCAGAATATGAAATTGATGAATGTTGGGGCTAGATTCAACAAATTAAATATTCGAAGATACAGACTACAAAATTGATCATCCAAGGGATTGGATAAATTGGATCCAATGTTCTCACCAAATGCACCTTGTCATCTAGGTGCATGCCAAAACTGGAGATTTCACAGAAATTAGATGTATCATCCAAAAGGTATTTGATGATCATCAAATAGATTTTGTCAAATTTAAGAAATGGACAACCACTGACCATTCAACTCTCGAATCAATGCAACTGAATGTTGACAAATTCATCGAAACTTTCACATTGACATTGAAATTGTACCAATGGCATGATTTTATCGCTAAAATGCAATCTTCTCACTATCACACCTTAAAGGAATCTCTTAAACAAGGTGAAATTTTAGTCATTGGTGACTTTGCAGAAAACTATTCCTTTGTAATGCAAGATGAAATGCAAAGCTTTCACTGGAATAATTTGATGGCTACCATACATCCCTTTGTGATGTATTACATGGATGGAACAAGGGATAACATTGCACACAAAAGTTTCGTGATCATTTCAGAATGCAATGTTCATGACACGGTAGCAGTACACCCATTTCAAAAATACTTAATAAACTACATCAAAGAGAACATCACCAATCCCAGCAAAATCATATATTTCTCTGATGGACAGTATAAAAAATAGGAAAAAATTTATTAATCTTTGTCATCATAAAGATTTCAATATTGAGGCCGAATGTGATAGTGTTGGAGGCACTGTAAAATGATTATTAGCTTGCAAAGCAAGTCTGCAACACCCATATGATGACCATATTCTTACACCATTACAGCTTTACCAATTTGCAAATGAAATTATCCCAACATAAAGTGTCAATATACAAATGTAAAAGAATATGAGGATGAGAAAAGAATTCTGGACGAGAGATTTCACAATGTAAAACAATTGCTGGTACTCTGAAATTCCATTACTTCAAGCCAATTTCTCAACCCACTCTAGATGTGAGAGAATACTCTTCCTCACCAATTTCAAGAACAGAAACTTTATCTTTTGAAGTAAGAGATAAGCTGAACATAAACAGATATAATAGTTATGCCACTGTTGTATATGATGGATATTGGTGGTTGGCAGTAATTTTAAATACAGAAAGCCAACCTGATGGAGAGGTTGAAGCGAGCTTTCTACATTCACATGGACCTAACCCATCTTTTATTTACTCTCAACTTCCAGACATACTAATAATGAGCCAATGTGATGTTTTAACTAAGGTGGAACCAACAACAAAAATTGGAAGAACCTACATTCTGACAAATGTGGAACAAAGAAAAGCAGCAAATACCCTCAAGGAACACTTCAAAATTTAGACAGGCGAGTTAAATTATTATATATCAATAAAATACTGCATATTTATAAAATTTATTTCTAACATTTAAAGAATTCATCATAATGTAGTGAGTATTTGAATATTTAGGGTCCAAAACTTCAATTAAACTTTGAATACAACGATTTGGTATAATGTAATATTAAATGGGCTAGATTTCATTTGCAAACGAAGAAAAAATAATTCCTAAAAATTGAAAAAAAGAAATCAATTTTTAGAGGTTAAATTCCTATAATTAGTTGATAACATTGTTATTTTTGGTTATACACGAATTTCTATAGAGAAAAGATAATAGATCTACAGAAGCTAAGGCTAACAAAGACCCTAACATCCACTCTAAGGTTAGCCTGAGAGAAAGGAAAGAGTAGGGGGTTAAGAGAAGAGAATAAGGGGTTAAGTAAGTAGCAACACCAATCACTCGTGGGTTAACATTTATTCAGAAAAAGAGAAAAAACACTCATCATCATCATCTGCTGGCCACTGCCAACAAGTCGGAAAAATAGTCGGAGAGAATAGGAGAGGGGTGACAGATGAAAAGAAGTAAAATAAGAACGCTTACAAACCATGTAAACAGTCTTAACTCACTGTCATAACATGCAAACTACAGACATGCAAGTAAAGAGTTATAGACATGGAAGTAAGGAGAGGATAAAAAAAAAAGAAGTAGGTGAAGTTAAACAAAAAGTGGGTTAGTTTACGCTACAAGCTACACCTACTTTCGTGTTAGTCTAATTTTTTTAATTTTTTTTGCTGGCATGTCACAAGCTGACATTATCGTCAACAGACTCATCCTTGACCACCACCAGAGCTCCTGTTGCTAATTGTTTTTTTTTTTTAAACAACATTAATATTATTAAAATGCCTATCTAAACGGTTCTTAAACACATTAACGCCGGTAGAGTTAACGACTGATGCAGGAAGATTATTCCATTATCAATTACTTTAAACGTAAAGAAGTTTTCAGCAATATTAGTAATGAAACATCTGCCACACAACTTAAATCCATTATTATGAGTATTGCTATTATCAAAAGTGAACAGTTTGTCAAAATTTACATTATCGATGTTATTAATGATTTTGAAAACTTCAATAAGCTCCCCCCTTAATCTCCTAGTTTCGAGTGAATGCAAGTAACTCTTTAATCCTATTTTCATAAGGCTTGTTGCACAATGATGGAATTAGTTTCGTGGCACGACGCTGAACCCTTTCTAACTTATCAATATCCTCACACAAATACAGGCACCAAAACTGAATGGCATATTCTAAATGAGGCCTGACTAGGGACTTGTAAAGGGGCCATTTAATATCCTTTGATTTGAATTCAAAATTACGCGCTATGAAGCCTAACATCCTATTAGCTTTTCCACAAGACTCCAGGTACTGGTTCCTAACTTTTAAATCCTTAAATACGTATGTGTACACCTAAATCTACTTCCTTGTCAACGCTCGCTAACTCTCTATTATCCATTGTGTACATATAATTATTGTTACAAGAACCTACATGCAAAACTTTATATTTCTCTACATTAAATTGCATCTGCCACTTATCCATCCACTCCATAATCCTATTTCTATTGTCCTCATTAACAACCTTACCACCTATTTTAGTATCATCCGCAAATTTTGACACATTATTAATCAATCCTACATCTGTTGTTAATATAAATTACGAATAGCAATGGGCCTAACACTGAACTCTGTGGGACACCACTACCTACATCCAACCACCCCGATTTACTTCCATTAACAATGACCCTCTGTCTCCTAGCACGAAGCCATTCCTCTAACCAGTTAGCTACTTGGCTGCGTGTATCATGCGCTTTAACCTTCGCAATTAATCTTCCATGTGGAACTGTATCGAACTCCTTTTTAAAATCTAAATAAATAACGTTAGCTGCTCTATGCCTATCGTATTTGCACATTATTTCGTTGTAAAATTCTAACAAATTAGTTAAACAAAATCTATGCCATTGAAACCCATGCTGACTACTATTAATCAAATCTCTACTTTCTAAGTGATCGATGATACGATCCCTAACTATGGATTCCAAAAGTTTACCTACAATTGACATTAAGCTAATGGGCCTATAATTACTAGGTACCGTGCGGTCACCTTTTTTAAAAATGGGCGTGACATTAGCTAATTTGAAGTCTTCAGGAATAATCCCCATTTCAGGTGACTGATTAAAAATCTTCGTTAAGGGGCCTACGATAACATCTTTCAAATCTTTCAAATGTCTGGGATAAAACATCAGGGCCTGGAGCCTTGCTAACTTTTAGCCTATCAATATAATGCGCAATCTCACCCTTGTAAACAGTTTTTTCATCCAAAATAGTCTCGCTACTAAATGGAATGATATCATCCACATAGGGGACATTATTTATGTCTTCTACAGTAAAAACTGTCACAAGAAAGTTATTGAAAATACCCACCATCACCTGAGTGTCAGAAGCTAAAGTGCCATTAACATCCACTAGAGGGCCTATGTTATCTTTTATCAGCTTATGATTATTGACGTATTCAAAAAACTTTTTTGGATTATGTTTACTATCCACAGCTATAAGTATCTCTAAATTACGCTTAGCATTCCAAACTGATCTTTTAACCTGATGTCCAAGCTTGATATATCTATTAAAGTTAGCTGCCATGCCATTGCACTTATTAAGTCTATACACTCTGTCAGAGATGGGCACGATCTTGATCTTCAAGATCAGATCGTGATCTTGAAGATCAAGATCGTGATCTGATCTTGATCTAAGATCAACTTTATTTCTTGTGATCTTGATCTTGAAGATCACTTTAGACTTCAAGATCACTTTTAATTTCAGATTCTTAAATAGCCGCTATGGCGAATGTCATTGTTTTTTGTCCAGCGACATCTGTGGCACTTTTGTTCAACACCGACTGTTTATGTTTTCTGTTAGTTGGGTGACTTGCGTCATGCATGGCTCATGGAAGGTGTAGTTGCTGTGGAAATTTAGGCTCGTAAAAAGTGTAATTTACTGTGCAATTATGTTAAAAGTGTTCTATTAATATATTATTATATATAGGCATAAAATATAGCCTATAGGTCCGTATTCATAATAAATTAATTCTAAACATATTTTATTTACAGATTGAATTTTTTAATAATGAGTGCAATTTTACAACTTCAACAGGCTCCCAAGGGAACCAAATATTCTAGGTTGTCACCAGAACAGTATTCAATATACAGTCGATGAGCAGTATAAGCACGTTCGATATAAGCACATAATCTATATAAGCACTTAATCATGCAGTCCCAAAAATTTCCATATATATTTAAATAGGAATAATCTTTATAAGCATGAACTCGCTATAAGCACGGACGTGGAAGATGCTGATTGGTGGAAAACATACGTGGAAGATGCTGATTGGTGGAAAACACATACATGGAAGATGCTGATTGGTGGAAAACACATACATGGAAGATGCTGATTGGTGGAAAACACATACGTGGAAGATGCTGATTGGTGGAAAACACATACGTGGAAGATGCTGATTGGTGGAAAACACATACGTGGAAGATGCTGATTGGTGGAAAACACATACGTGGAAGATGCTGATTGGTGGAAAACACATACACATGGAAGATGCTGATTGGTGGAAACTACCTATATATAGGCGACACCATGACATGCGTATTATTCCGTTAATTAGGCTGGTTGTGCTCACAGTTCATTATGGCTTCAAGACGTAAAAGTTTTACATTAGAATTCAAACTAAAGGTTATTCAGGCGGTTCATAATGGTGAAAAGAAAGCTGATGTTGCACGTTGGACGAGAAAATGCGACGCAAGTAAAGGAAAATTCTCCTGCTGCTAGATCAGTGCCCTGCGCATCCTAAGGAAGTCACAACAACAAATGTAGAGGTTGTCTACTTGCCATCGAATACAACGTCACTTCTACAGCCAATGGATGGTGGGATTATTCGCTGCCTTAAAGCAGCACACTATCGAAAACAATTAATGAAAGAGTTGGTTGCACGCTTAGATAGTGGCCAGGACAAATTTCTTCAGAGTGCTGCTAAATCTGTAACTGTTTTGGATGTCATTCTCATGCTAAAAACAGCGTGGAATAATGTGACCTCGACCACTATCCAAAATTGCTTCAGAAAATGTTTGCCATTGAATCAGGGAGAAACAATTCAATGCAACGAAGATTCTGAATTAGAAGCTTTAAACAGCGAAAGAATGCTCAAACTTGGATGGAGAGTTTATCGAATGCGATCGTCAACTTGAATGTTTTGAAGAACTGAATGAAGTAAGAAATGATGAGACTGAAGTGTCGGAAGATGTTGAAATTCATGAGATATCCACTATTCCACTGCAAGCACTTGCTATGCTTGACGACATAAAAAGAATTCTTGAAAAACATGGTATACCAACTCAGGAGTTAAAGAGCACCCAACAAGCAATTCAAATTTACATAATACAAAACAAGAGCACGCGACAATCATCAATTTTAGATTATTTTCCGAAATAAATGTATGTACTGTGAAATTTTAATGTACTGTACATACATATCATTGTTTTTTATTTGTCTAAATAAATGTTATTTTATGAAATAAATGAAATTTTAAATACAGTATTATTGTTTTTTATTACACATTCCTTTATTATTACAGTATTTAAATGATTACTCTTTGTTCAATAAATGCTTATTAAAAAGGGTCTTATCCATATAAGCACAATGACCTATATAAGCACATTTTGTGCTGGTCCCGAGAATGTGCTTATATCGATCATCGACTGTATTTAGATAATGTTGGTAATAAGGATCAATCTGTGCTATTGAATGGAAAATATTTTCAAATTGTCAAAAAAACTGGAAACAGTATCAAAGTTATTTGTAGGCAGTGTACAAAGAAAACTACAATTCTGTCTGCTGGCCTCGACTCAACAAGCAATCTTCTGAGGCACCTCAGGGTTAGTACTACTTAGTAACTAAGTAGTAAGTAGCAACATTAACATAATGTTTCAAGTCATATTTTAAGTGACTGGTGCCACACAAGACTAATGCTACATTTACATAGACGTCCATTTGAATATATTGTGCACTTCAGATATTAATAGATTATGGACTAGTAACTACATTAAAAACTGCTGATATCCAACTATAATAAAATGCCAGGTGTATCTGTCTTTCTCTCTGTCTGATCCATGTCTGTAATTTCTCCTATTTAGTTACTGAAGGACGAAATTCGTCTTTCAATTTAACATAGGATAAAAATGCACTGATCATGGTGAAAATAATTTTAGTTAAAGATAACAAAATTTTAGAATCTTGTTAAGTATTAATTTCAACTAGAAGTTTGATACTCTGATAAATATTATACAGGGTGTTCAAGAAGTCTCTCCGCATGATAATTTATTTTCTTGTGCAGAAACTACATTCGGATCTTTTGGGTGAATATGAATCGGAGAAGAAATCTCGCAAGCGTCCAGCTAAAGAAGATGATGCCAGCGGCAGCAATGCTGGCCCTGCCAAAATTGCCAAGCAGTCAACACTAAGCATGTTCCACATTTCCAAGCAAAAACCAGGACCACCAATATGCAAGGATATCCTTGAAAAGAAGATTCTCTCGCTTGTGGCTAATGGGCTCCTACCATTGAGCCTAGTTGAACTACATGAATTTAAGGATCTTCTTTCATGTTAGTATAACTCAAATATTTTGCTATTTTTTCCATAGCTAATATCTGATTAAAATAATTAATCATATTATTTGTATGAACATTAGACTATCGCTAGCCTAGCTAAATATTTTGATATTTTTTCCATAGCTAATCTATTGTATTTGTTTTAATTTTTAAATATTTTTTTCAGACGTCAACCCGGCTGTTCAGGTGCCATCTAGACGCACCCTGGCTAGATCTCTTGCAACAACAACCAGTACAATGAAGGAAGACATACAAGCAAAACTGGCAGCAGTTGACCATGTGTGTGTTACATGCGACATATGGTCAACTAATCACCGCAGTTTCATGGGAGTCACTGCACATTGGGTATGCTATTGATTTAGTGTATTATTTTTATATAATTGATAAATTGACCATTGGTGATAGACTGATAGTCTGATAGACTTATAGTATAATCTTTTCAATTATTCAACGTGTGTTCCTCATTCATTAATTTGGTGAGTCTTCATTTTGCTGCGATTCACAGTAATTTCACACTAATTCACTGATTCTGTCATCTGTCATTGTGTCTGATTCACACCAAAATGTGGAAGAGTCCATATTCACAGGCTGTGAATATGGACTCTTCCACATTTTGCTCTTATGGGATGGGTCACTGATGTGGTGGTATGGTAGGCGACTCATCGCTGAATTGCCTCCTTTATATCACATAGTTCTTCTCTTCAATGTTTGGTGGCGCAGTTTAGCTGGTGCGTGTCTAACCAATATTATTAAATTAAGCTTAAAAAAATGTTCATACAAACATTGATTTTATATTCTTACATTACAGATCAATGATGACTTGTCGCGAGGATCAGCTGCACTGGCATGCTGAAGATTTTGTGGAACACATAGCTTTGATAAAATTGCTGGAATATTGGACAGGATCAACTCGGAGCATGGTTTATCTTATAGAAAAGTTGTATCTACAGTCACCAACAATGCATCGAACATGGTGAAATGCTTTAAAGAGTTCAGTGTTCGTGTTCAGAATCGTACTGACGACATTGATGAAGATGATGCAGATGAAGATGATGATGAAAAAGATTCAGATGAAGAGGTTATCATCAGCAACTTTCCTGAACATTCAGGAGAGCATGGAGAGGAGTCAGTGAAACTATCATCCCATATTCGATGTGCCTCCCACACATTGAACTTGGTAGCAACAACTGATGCAGATAAAGGACTGAATTCACCTGGACTAAAGAAGATAAAGCATTCTGCAATGGGAAAATGTTCGGCGCTGTGGAATGCTGCTGGTAAACCCAAGTCAGCAGAAAAAATACAGGAAATAACTGGCGTCCAATTTACAGTAGGTACCCATGCGTCACCCGATGGAACTCAATGTACGACTCATTAAGCCAAATATATAAACATAAGAACGATGTGAATGTAGCTCTTGAAGAACTGAATCTACCCATCCTCAAAGACAATGAATTGGAATTTATTTCAGAATATTTGTCTGTTCTAAAACCAATTGCAGCAGCCCTCAACAAATTACAGGCAGAGAAAGAATGCTACTACGGTTGTCTTCTTCCAACAGTCCTAGTGACTCAAGATGCCCTCGCAAGATTGGAGCCTATCCAACCAAACGACCTGCGCTTGAGACACTGCATGCCATTACTGGCAGCAGTCGTCTCTGGCTTCAATGCCAGATTTGGTCATTTTTTGTTGTTGAGCTCCGAGGTAACTGATGCCGTTTTGGCCTCAGTATCTCATCCGTATTTCAAACTTAGATGGATATCATTGTTGCAAGGGCCTAATTTCGGCGATCATGAAGCAATCAAGTCTCAAGTAAAAGACAAGCTGCAAATGGCTGTAAGAAATTGTAATTCTGACAGCAGTGGTAATAGTTCGGTGAACTCAGACTCATCATCTGAAGACTATTTCTTCAGAACTATGGACGGCTCATTCTCTGCTCCTAACAACAAGGAAGACTTGGAAGTCCTCAATTATTTGCAGGACACCAGTAAGGCACTCGACTCTTTAGATAGGTATCCTGCTATAAAGAAGATCTTCAAGAGGTATAACACCACGCTACCTTCCTCTGCACCAGTGGAACGGTTGTTTTCGTTTGCTGGCATGGTTCATAGCCCCAAACAAAGTCGTCTCTCGGATGGTAACTTTGAACAATTGGTTTTGCTGAAAGCAAATGTTTACAGCGGTTGAACATTAAATTAACACTCTTAACTTGCGGTTTTTACCCTTATATTGTCAGTAATTGCGTACTGCAGTAAAACTGTAAAATTAAATTCTATGTAAAAAATGTTTACTTATATATGCTGACCATTCATTGATATGGGTTATGGACCTGGTGAAATGAGAATTGAGAAAAATAGAACTAAAAACTATATGTAGGTCATTTAATAGTTTTTTCTTTGCTGATAAGTTATGATAATACTAAGTTTTAAGTTTACCACCTGAAAAACTGAAAGGGGAATCGTCAATCCCCGTGGTTTAGATCAGGTGACATGGGTAGGATGCGATGCTTGTATTGCCTCAGCCCTCAGGGGAGTATTAGGAGTGATACTTTTCAGGAGTGATTAACAAAATAATTTGTTTTTGTTTACTCTACAAGAGTACAACTTTTTTCAATTCATATAAAAGTGATCTTAAAAAGTGATCTTGAAAAGTGATCTTCAAGATCACGATCTTGATCTGGATCTTCAAGATCACATTTTTCTGGTGATCTGATCTTGATCTTCAAGATCACCAAAGTTGGTGATCTTGCCCATCTCTGCACTCTGTTACACTCGTTTATGAACTCGCCTATTTCCCTAATCCACCACTTGTGCCTACCATGATTTCTAGCGTGCTTGGGCCTATGAGGAATAAACTCCCTTTCAATATTCATAAAACTTTCTTTAAATGCCTCCCAATGCAAATTTGTGTCATTACCCATAAATAAGTTATCCCAGTCCACTATTCTCATCCTATATGCAAAACTATCAAAATTAACACTACGAAAATCAGGGACTTCTATTACGTTGCTATCCTTAGTGTTTTCTATCAATAACTTAAACCTAAGAATTTGATGATCACTACATCCTAAACTCTCACCTACTTCTAAACTATCAACTATATTTTTGCCATTCATCATCACCAAATCTAAAATAGTCACTGCACATTGGTTTGGTAACTATCTATCGTAAAAAATTATCCTCCATGAACTCAATCAATCTCAAACCCTCCTCATTACCAGTAAAAGTCTCATAATTAACATTATGGCAGTTAGAGTCTCCAACAATTATATTATTCCGATTGTCAATAAAGTTACCAAGAAGTGAGTAAAATCTAGTATCAGTGTCGAAGGGTTGAACGGGAGCTTTATAAACAACAACAAAATTAAAACTAATACTACGTGCCCTAACTTCAACGCATATCGCATTAATTGCTGCCAGAAAATCTATCTTAACCTCGATAGCCCTAAGGGAATGTTCAGCAAAATGCCACCACCAAACCTATGTAACCTACCATTAGTAAAGAGTTTAAAACCCAGTATATCAAGTTCCCCCAACAAGTCCTGAGTCACAGTATTTAACCACATTTCAGTGATAGCAACTATATCGTAGTTGCCTGAATAAATTATCACCTTAAATTTGTTTATTTCTAATACTATGCACGTTACAATAAAAGACATTTAAGTTATTTTTTACCAAAGGCCAGCGTTTTAAACTATTTTTTACGTTGGGCCCGCATTCCCTGGACCCACAACATTTAAAGAAGGCTTCGACCTATACAGCTTTCACACATTTTCATCTATTAACCTACCTAGCCTAGCATTACCTATTTCATTAAAATGCACCCGATCTTTTATAGAAAGGCTAGGATCACTGAATTCTGACCACAGCTTTACGAAGGGGACATTTTCCTCAGCACAAATCTAATATACTATTTCAGAAATGAAGCCTTATATATATATATGTTTTTTTGCGCACACCTACAGGTCGCTACAATTGGTGTAAAACAATGCAGTTTTCACCATTCGATGCATCTTTTTATTATGCAGTGCCCATGCTAAAAAAAAAAAATTCCCTAACATAATTCCTTCCCCCCTTTTAGGGGTACAGTTCTTCCCATGCCTGTACACGCATTTTTTAAATTTTTCATTTTTAATCATAATTTTGGCACAAAATTAAGTCAATATTTACTAAACATTTAATATCATTCGATTCACAAAATATTTATTTATCGATTCAATTTAAAAAAAGTATATATTTTTAAAATTCAAAGAACTTTTTGCAAAAAACTAAAAACAAACATGCATTTTTAAAATTCAATGATTTTTATACAAAATATTTTGATGCTATAATTTTAACATTTTTCAAATCACAAAAGATTTCTTTATCGATTCAATACAAAAAATTACATAATTAAAATGGGCAATTTAAATAAACACGAGTTTAAAGTTAAACGAGCCACACTCGAAATTATTTACCGTGACTTTTGTGCATTTTATTACTGTGGCTTTTGTACAAATAATTTTATGTATACACAAACAATTTGATAAGATATGAAAATAAAAACCCACACTAATAGACAGAGTTTATTTCCACGACAGTTTCGACGCCCACTGGCATCCTCCTCGGGTGGATACAGAAACACGAATGAACCAAAACAAGAGGGAAAAGCAGTCCAGGGACCGACCGTTAAGAAATTCGCACCTAGGTTAGATCCCATTCTCCCGACACCGGATTGTTTCCTAATCGGCTTTTTTCATTCGTTTTTCGGTTTATAAGTTCTGTATAATAAACAATAATGTAATAACCAATGTATTAATAAATTTATAATTTCAGTAATAAATAATTATGCAATATTAAATGTAATAAATTTAATAATAAATGTAATAATTATGTAAAAAATATAATAGAATCTGTATGTTTAGAAGAGGAAGATAGTTTTTAAAAAATTTGCGCGAATGTACTTAATGAAAATGCCCTTCCGGTGTCGGGAGAATGGGATCTAACCTAGGTGCGAATTTCTTAACAGTCGGTCCCTGGACTGCTTTTCCCTCTTGTTTTGATTCATTCGTGTTTCTGTATCCACCCGAGGAGGATGCCAGTGGGCGTCGAAACTGTCGTGGAAATAAACTCTGTCTATTAGTGTGGGTTTTTATTTTCATATTTTGACCTTCATGTAAAAAAAAGTGAAGTTTTTTTGCATTTAATTTGATAAGATATTGATTTATCATTCTATTTTTTAGTTTTCATAGAAATACGTTAATTAAGTTATCTGATTAGATGAGCTTTTTAGTCCAGGCAATCTAGAGCAAAAATAGCTTCAACCTGGGCAAAATTGCTTCAGAAGTTTTCTAAACTGTTTCCAGCTCAGGAACCATTGCAGAATAACATATCCAAAATCTGACAAAATTGGACCCCGGGAACACCCCCAAAAATGAAATTCAAAATGGCGGACTGGCAGTTTCCTACGAAATACAATAAATTTTAATTTCGCCTTCTAGAGAGAGTTATGACATTTTTCTTGATCAGTAAAATGTTTTAAAACACATTTTCGTTTCTAAATTAACCTATATGACACTAAAAATTGTATTAGGCGGCTAGTATTAAACTATGACATCACGTAATGTAAATAAAATATACTGTATGGAGTGTATGTGAGAATGGACATTGCTACATCTTTATAAACTTATTATATGCAACTCTAATTCCTACTACCCACTATCAAATCTGCGTATTTGTGCTTGTCATTTTCTTTAAAACTGTTATGTATTCCTTTTAAATACTGCAACACAGTTTATTAATTTGTGTTTTCTGTTTCAGACTGACTCGGTGTACGGCTGACTTGGTGTGCGTCCGCCTTCAAGAATGCAGACCCCTGAAGAATTGTGTGTGGTGATTTATAAGGAGAAATTGGACAGCGGACAGGAAGTGGTTCACATCTCGCAAAAAGGAGATGATGGTATAAATGCATCCAGCCACAGCCATGGAAGCAATGTTGTTGCAACAGCTGGAATAAGTGTTCACGTTGTATGTAGGAAAAGGTTTACGGATAAAAAGACCATTGAAATAAAGAAGCGACAGACCACAGCCGAGGCAATACCAAGGAAAAGTGCTCATTTTCATGAATACGCATTTTCCAGTGCTACTCACTGTTTGTTTTGTGATACCTTTGTGGACTTTTTTTCCAAACACAAACCAAAATCAGAGCATGTCAAAATAAGAACTACAGAGTTCTCCGAAACCATAAAAAGGTGCTGTGAAAGCCGCTGCGATGAATGGTCGTTTAATGTAAAAGGCCGTCTGGAGTATTATCTTCGTGATCTTCCTGCTGCAGATTGTGTCTACCATCATACCTGCAGCGTAAATTTTTGAAGTGGAAAAAACATTCCTCGCGCATACTCCTCCGACGATCATGATTCGAAGAAAGGGAGACCAACTAATGAAGAGCAACACCAAGCATTCCTTCAGACCTGTGCTTACCTGGAAGAGAATGATGATGAACAACTGTTGATTGAAGACCTAATTTCCAAAATAGAGGAATATCTTCAAGGAAGTCAGAGCTCTGTCTACGAATGCAGGCACATGAAGAGAAAGCTTTTAGAATGTTACGGAGACAAGATCATAATATCAGGTGAAAGTGGGAAGGCAGATGTAGTAACACTACGAGAGACAGCTAATGAAATTCTTATAGATTATCACAAAAAGTCGAAAGAATGTGATATAGATATAGAGCTACAGAAGATTTACCTAGTAGAAACTGCTGCAAAAATAATCAGAAGTGATATCAAGTCTGTCGACTCGCCTAGAAAAGATGTGTATCCATCTCCAAATGACATCACTGCAGAAAGTGCTCTTGATTACATTCCCAACAGTCTGAAATTGCTATTATCAAAAGCATTTGCGGGACAGGATGCTTCAAGAAAAATAGGTGCAATTGGGCAGAGCATTATGCAAGCAACCCATCCTAGAGGATTACTATGTCCACTACAGATCGGTTTGTCGGTTCAGCTACACCACAACTTTAGGTCAAGGTACCTTATTGACGTTCTCCATCAGCTGGGTTACTGTTCGTCATATGCAGAAGTAACAAGATTTGAAAGAAATGCAGCGCTGGCAAGTGGGTCTGGCTCTTTTACTGTTGATGAAAACACGGCAGTCCTTCTAGCAGCAGATAACATCGATCATGATGTCTGCACTTTGGATGGGAAGAATACCTTTCATGGAATGGGTATGATTGCCGCAATAACTCCGAAGATCAAGATCCACCCTTCTATTCACAGGCGTAATGTTGGTGACAATTACATTAAGAAGATTGCAACTGTTGACATTAGGGAATATAGACACGCGAGAAGCATGTTGAGGGACATCTCATTCCACGAACTTCCAGTACCCACTGCCACCATAAGTCGACTTAGTCTTCTCTGGCAGATATCTTCAGCAGAAAGATCAGGTCCAAGTTGGTCCGGAACAATGCAGGCAATTCACGGTGGATCAAGTGTCTCACATCCAGGTATGGCGTCGATCACGTTCCTTCCCATCATAGATATGTCGCCAACTGACATGACCTGCATATTTTCGACATTACTATATTTGAGCAAGATAGCACGCGATCAAAAAGTCCCATGCATTATTACCTTTGATCAGCCTTTGTTCTGGAAAGCTTCCCAAATCATCAATGAACAGAGAGACCTGCAGGACATTGTTTTAATGCTGGGATCATTTCACACTCTGATGAATCTTTTGGGAGCAGTCGGTACTCTTATGAATGGTTCAGGATTGTCTGAAGTACTTCAAGAAATATACGGACCAAATGCCGTGCAACACATGATGTCTGGAAAAGCTGTTTCAAGAGCGATACGTGGTCATATGATAGTAGATGCAGCTCTTAGTACCTTACTAGTCACAGACGTTTTCCCTCGTAATGAAGATGGAACTCCTCATGACCAGGGCTGTGGAGTCGGCACATAAAAAACCGACTCAGACTCCTCAATTTTTTGTCTATCCGACTCCGAAGGTATATTAATTCTAAATCTGCTATGATGATAATTACACAAGAGGCATTTCATCACCACCACGTGAAGTATCATCATCTGTGGTCATTGTTACGGTAACTTTGTCTATAGTAAAGAATCTTGTAAGTGGTGCTTGTCGTTCAGTAGATTTCTGATCTTTTGTTAACTTTGAAGAAGTTGGAAGGTTTTTATTACTATCTTTCTCAATGACAACTTCTAAAATTTTGGGATGGAAACACTGCAAATGTCTTCAAATTTGATGCTCTGGTTGGTGCATTTTTATCAGAGCCAGTAAAACTACTGATTTTTGCTTCACATAATTTTTCATCATCATCTTCTATCATACACTGACACACGAAATGTTTCCCATCTGTGGTTATTGTAAAATATTAAAAAACTGCAGACTTTGTTGGAAGTGTCTTTGCCATTGTGAAAGGGGTTTTAGACTTGAAAGTTAAAAACTTATGAAATTTAGAAAGAACTCAAAATTAAATAAGCATTAAAAATAAAAAATATCTGAAAAGAAAAAATGAATTAATGGCATTAGTGTCTGAAATGGAAAACATTGTGTTTATTATTTAAGTGGTTTAACTACCATAGCTGCCAGTGATATCACACACAAAAACATATTTTATTAAAATTTATATTGAGGTCGGAGTCGGTACATTTTTACCGACTCCGACTCCAGCACCACTAAAATTGCTTCCGACTCCGACTCCACAGCCCTGCTCATGACCTCCATAAGGAAGCTTGTGACCTGCTCAACGATGTTATGACCGCCAAACAATCAGTTGAGGACGTGGAATCTTCGAATGCATTGTCTCAGATTGCTACCACTTTGGATGCGAAGAAAACTGACCTACAATCTACTTCGCAAACAAGTCAACTCTGGTTGGAATATCAGTGAATGATCAACATTGCACGTTCCTTGATAACAGCAGACAGAACCGGCTCGTGGGATTTGCACTTGCAAGCTATGCTGGAGACCATCCCCATAATTGCAGCAGCCGGACATCACAATTACCTGAAATTGATATACCTGTACCTGCAGAAAATGTTAAGTTTGCCTTCTGAAAATCCAGCCGTTAACAAAATGTTCCAGGAAGGTAAGTTTGTGGTAAGAAGAAGCGACAGATTATGGGCCGGACTCGGCACAGACCTGGTGATAGAACAAGTACTAATGCGTTCCCTGAAAAGCAGAGGCGGACTGACACGCGGAAGTGGATTTACAGACATCCAAAGGACAACGTGGCTCTTTTCTATGCCTCTGTGTTCTACTTATAACTTAGCAATGCAGGAATACACCAGAGTTTTGTTGGAAAGTAGTGAACAGCACAAGGAAATGAGGGGAAGTAGACAAATCAGGGACAGTAATGACATGAAGAAAGTACTTGAACGTCTGGAATCCTTATCCCCATTCCATTCTACCTCGGGTCTCTGCAACATTGTAACAGGGCTAACTGCTGAGCCTGGAGTTAACATTCATCAATTGCATTCAATCGGTACGAACATTGTTGTAAAAATGATTGGGAAACAAGCCTTTACATATTCTGCCAAAAGATCTGACAAAGTGAAAACACTAGGATCTGCTTCTGCCGTTGTGATCACTGATGCTTCAGATATAGAAGTAGATCCTGCACTACTGTTTCAGAGAATGATGACTGTTGCCACTGGCGGAGACATGAATCTTGAAGATGTCATGTGTTACGAACTGTGTGCATATCCTCCTGCATTGTTCGAATCACAAAGTATCTTGAGGAAACCCGATAAGTCTCAGCTAGCTCATGCGATAATCAAATACACTGACACTTTACGCATGGAAGAAGTTCAAGAAATTCAGTGCACAGACCAGTACGTATTGGATGGTGGATCTCTACTACATCGTGTTTCCTGGCATCAAGATGAAACATATGACAGCATCGCCAACTCATATGCCGATTTCACTCTGAAAACATATGGAAAAGCAATCATTGTTTTTGATGGCTACAGCAGCTCTCCTACGATCAAGGACATGACCCACAGAAGACGCAGCACCAAGACAAGCAGAAACGTGAATCTCAGTCCAAGCATGAAGTTTGTTGGCCAGAAGGAACACTTCTTGGCTAATGAAAACAACAAGCAAGCATTTATTTCCCTCGTAGGTGAGATGTTGAAGAAGCACGGGTGTACTGTTCACAACGCAGATGGGGATGCTGATGTGGACATCGTTCGTGCAGCAGTTTCCTCAACAGAAAATGCAACTACAACAGTAATAGGGGAAGACACCGACTTGCTGATTCTCCTTCTGTACCATGCCAAGGACAGTGGTTTCAAGTTGTACTATCGCAGCGATATAAGACGGGGACCATCTCCTAATCCTGTGTATGATATTCTCAGCATTCAATCATTGTTAGGCAATGACATCTGCAAGTATCTCCTGTTTGTGCATGCTTTCACGGGCTGTGATAGCACATCCAGAATTTTTTCGATCGGTAAAGCCAAAGCATTCGACACACTGATGAAGGTGGCTAAACTCCGTTCAGTTGCAAATACATTCTGTTCTGATTGTTGCCAACACTCTGACATTGAAGCCGCTGGAAGAAAGGCAATACTTCTGTTGTATGGCTGCAAAACACTCGAATCCACTAACGCACTACGTCATTGAATGTTAGTTGAAAAGGTAGCTACAGCTAAATCTTTTGTTACACCCGAATGTTTGCCACCTACCGATGCGTCCACAAAGTACCACAGCTTTCGCACATACTTTCAAATACTAATCTGGAAGTCTACAGAAGAGAAGATCGATGCAGAACAGTGGGGTTGGTATGTAAAGAATAATTCCTACTACCCTACAGCCTGCGACAAGCCACCAGCTCCAAATTATCTACTCAACATGATCCGCTGCTCCTGCAAGACGAAATGTGCTACTTCAAGATGTGGATGCAAGCGTAATGGAATGCCCTGTTCAGCCGCTTGTGGCGAGTGCCAAATCAGTGGTTGCGATAACAACCCAAGTACCGGTAATCTATCCGATGATAGTGATGAAGAGGATTAATTTCTGTATGTTTGTGACCAGGTATCACTTCTTCTGTAATGAAAACTTGAAACTAGGAAAAAAATAATTGTTGTATTATTGATTATAAAAATCTGTAAAAAGCTATATAACATTATATTTGCGTAATAACTGGTTGTGTTGTATATTGTTGAATTATTTAAAACATTACAACTGAAAGAAAAAGCATCAAATGTATCTCTTATAAATAAAAGCGTAAATTATATATATTTTTTTTTCGCAGGAAACATCCAGTCCGCCATTTTGAATTTCATTTTTGGGGGTGTTCCCGGGGTCCAAATTTGTCGGATTTTGGATATGTTATTCGGCAATGGTTCCTGAGCTGGAAACAGTTTAGAAAGCTTCTGAAGCAATTTTGCCCAGGTCTAACTACAAATTGCCTAGACTATTTATAGTTGAAGATAATTTTTTTTAAATTATTTATTTTCCCCCCTTTAAAATATTACAATTTCTATTAGGTATCCTAATATCATTATGCCTGTCGCTGTAAGTAAAATAGCAATTATTTTCCATTTTATGAAAATTTCGGACCTCCTAGGCCTACAAAACCAATTTTCCCCTTTTCTTTATCAAAAATTATTGATTTTCGGAAGTCTTTCAGTTATAAATTTGTACCAGTCTATTGTTTATCTATAATAATAATAAAAAGACATGTGTGTGTATGTGTGTTCCAGCTATCAGCCATAACTCCAAAATGGAAACAGTTACAAACATGAAACTTCACACACATATTGATTAGGTCCTGAGGTTGTGCACGTGGGTGTTACCTAATAAATTAAATAATTAATTTTAAAACATTAAATATCATCAAGATCATTACAAAACCTATGGTAAAATTATTGAATACCTGGTTAGGTTCATTGAATGATTGGTTAGGTTAAGTTGTGATATTTTCATTGACTTCAACGAAAATATCATGACTTAACCTAACCAATCATCAAGGGTGTACAATTAACCTAACCGGGCATTCAATTAACATACCCGAGCATTCAATTAATCTAATCGGGCATTCAGTTTACCTAACCAGGCATATATATATATATAGCGTTCAACATCCACCCCAGCAATGCCAGGTCACTCCGCTATTGGGGCATTCCAGGACAGATCACCTGAACTAAGAACCTTGATATCTCAGATTTTGATGAAATTTGGTGGAGTGGTAGCCTCTACCAAGTTATGTAAAACTGCAATTTTTTTTTGTTCTGTGACCACTAGGTGCCAATGTACGGGGGGTCAAAATTTTGATGAATGGAGCAAGGGCGCACCCTTTAAGAAGTCATATCTCAGCTTGTAGTTGACCAATCAAGTTGATTTTGGTGTCATTTATTTCATCTGACCCAGAGCTTTTAAATGAGCCCAAACTTGATATGGTGCAAAATTTAAAAGAAAAATTAACTTTTTTTTTTATTTTTTTTTATTTTCACCCCGCGCGAGGGTGAAATTAAAAAAAAAAATTATCCTAAATTTAACTTCTATCTATATACAAAACACATATGCAATGAAATTCCTGTGTATGAAACAATAAATAGGTGAAATTTGCATTAAAAAACACCAATTTTTGCCTTTTTTAGCACTTTTTTTCAACATTCCGCACACTATGCTTCCTTGCGCAACTGTATTGATGGATGCACACATGCACAAAGAAACAGAGCGCATGTACACATAAATAAGCAGTGCACCAACTAGTGCAACATTTGTACAATGTGTTATTCAGTGCAGTGACAGAAATGGACCTCACCATTGTATTTAGCATCCTCAAAAACCTATAAAACCAGAATCCATATATACAGGTACTGGTTGCCATTCAGAATAGAAATTAACTGGTATTTTTTCGCTACCATACTCTGGCAACTTACTTAGTTTATTGGGTACTTACGTATTATCGGGAGTACCAAACTGTTTATTACGGTATGTATTTTTGCTCTCATTTTCTTTCAACCTAACTGGGCATTCAGTCAACCTAACTGGGCATTCAGTCAACCTAACTGGGCATTCAGTCAACCTAACTGGGCATTCAGTCAACCTAACTGGGCATTCAGTCAACCTAACTGGGCATTCAGTCAACCTAACTGGGCATTCAGTCAACCTAACTGGGCATTCAGTCAACCTAACTGGGCATTCAGTCAACCTAACTGGGCATTCAGTCAACCTAACTGGGCATTCAGTCAACCTAACTGGGCATTCAGTCAACCTAACTGGGCATTCAGTCAACCTAACTGGGCATTCAGTCAACCTAACTGGGCATTCAGTCAACCTAACTGGGCATTCAGTCAACCTAACTGGGCATTCAGTCAACCTAACTGGGCATTCAGTCAACCTAACTGGGCATTCAGTCAACCTAACTGGGCATTCAGTCAACCTAAGGGCATTCAGTCAACCTAACTGGGCATTCAGTCAACCTAACTGGGCATTCAGTCAACCTAACTGGGCATTCAGTCAACCTAACTGGGCATTCAGTCAACCTAACTGGGCATTCAGTCAACCTAACTGGGCATTCAGTCAACCTAACTGGGCATTCAGTCAACCTAACTGGGCATTCAGTCAACCTAACTGGGCATTCAGTCAACCTAACTGGGCATTCAGTCAACCTAACTGGGCATTCAGTCAACCTAACTGGGCATTCAGTCAACCTAACTGGGCATTCAGTCAACCTAACTGGGCATTCAGTCAACCTAACTGGGCATTCAGTCAACCTAACTGGGCATTCAGTCAACCTAACTGGGCATTCAGTCAACCTAACTGGGCATTCAGTCAACCTAACTGGGCATTCAGTCAACCTAACTGGGCATTCAGTCAACCTAACTGGGCATTCAGTCAACCTAACTGGGCATTCAGTCAACCTAACTTGGCATTCAGTCAACCTAACTGGGCATTCAGTCAACCTAACGAAAATGACGAGAGCAAAAATACATAAACAGTTTGGTAGTCCCGATAATACATAAGTACCATTTATTATTTTCTGTTCTGGATATTTTTTTTTCTAATTGCATTCAGTTTGGTGGTGTTTGCAATAGAATTATGACATGCCATTTGTGTGATTTTAACTTTAAGGACTTCAGTCATCATGTCTCTTAGATAAAGATAAAGCAATGGATGTTTTTATCAATTATGGCATTATTCTCTCATCCTTAACTTTGCCGAAATGCAACAGTGCCTAATATGAAAAGATCAGAAGATATTTAGGTAAAATAACCAATATTAACCAGTTAGGTCAACTGTACAGTTGTACACCATTGATGATTGGTTAGGCTAAATCATGACATTTTCATAAGTTTAAACAAAAATGACAAGAGCAAACTTTTCTGGTCAATTTTGAAGTGTTTTGCAGATTTCCTGTGGTAATGCGTCATTTACAAGATCTTGTAACATGAATATATCCTCTATGTTTATGTTATGATATCTCAAAAACTACACATTTGCACAGGAAACCAATGGCATATTCATGCAAAGCACCTCAAAATTGACCAGAAAAGTTTGCTCTCATTATAAAACCAGACTGGGAGTAAAATCTAATATTTACCTACACATTTGCCAATTGCTTGTATTTGTGATGCTATGTTTATTTTATAATTGTTAAATAATTTGGGATACCAAAATAGTTTATCACCAAGTTTTACCCATATCTAGATTATTCAAGTTAGATAAATGATCAAAAGTTATATTTTATGACCATATTTTGTTGGAAAATTTGAGCAGACTTTGCAGACTGGGACCAGGCAAATGACATACTTGCATAAGCTAGGCTGGGTTAGGTAGGTCTAAATCTATCCCAAGTATTTATTAACAAGGAACAACCTTCAGTTAACAAAAATATTAAAACATCTGAACTAACTAAGCCAATTAACCAATGACTTACCTCTGTCCTCCCACATTTAAGTGAATAATGTCTCCTGGTCCAGGGCCAGAACCCAAGCTGGATGATGCCATGATGAGAACTTCTGTACAATAATCCTGTTTAATGTAGACAAGAGCTACCATAAGCTAATTATATTACACTAAGCAAAACCAAAGTTTCTTCATATGCCAATCCCAGGCCATACTAAAGTTTATGGTTTAATTATTTACTTGAACTAAAACAAGGTTAGCCCAACCAACCTAATCTCCAGTCTAGCCAGGATGTTTGATTACAACAGTCATGGGTTAGCATAAGACTACACCAGGGAATCTAACCAAATTTAATTCGTGAAACTTTTTATTCAAAGTGCCACGAACGGTAGTACATCCTGGAAACATGAATCAGGGCTGGATAACTTGATACTATGTAAATTCAGATCTACCCTAGGGACCTAACTTTCTTCCCAAAACATCATATGGTTGATTAGTTAAACAGGTTGGTTGTTTGAAAACAAAGCTTAACTGTCTATTCAAATCAAAGTTAACTTTTTATAGTTGATAATAAAAACCCACTCTAATAGACAGAGTGTGGAAATAAACTCTGTCTATTAGAGTAGGTTTTTATTATCATATTGTGACTTTCACGTAGAAAATGCGAAGTTTTTTTGCATTTTTATAGTTGGTCCACGGTGGCATTACAATATGTAAATTAAGACAAAACAGCGACAACGAGGCGGTAGTTTTTAATTGTCTAATGGATTATGGAGCTTGTGTTCTCAAAATTAATTGAGCCAATGACGTTTTCAATTAAATTAACTCCATTGGTTAATCGAAAATAAATTCAGAGAAAATAATTAAACAATTCTTGTAAACGACTTTATTATTTTTAATTAATGGAAATTTCAGGACTATTTTTTTTTCCGTTTGTGAAATAAAAAGGAGAGGAGGAGAAGGAGGCCGAGAAGAAACTGGATTGACATGCTGAATGATTGCATGAGGAAGCGTGGACTTGTTCTGGGTGATGCACGAGAAGTGGCTGAAGATACGTTGAAATTAAGGTTTGTAAGAAGTATCCCAGCAAACACACTACGTAAATACAACGTTGGATCCTGGTTGAATCTTGGTCATGTCAGAAATTAACGTTGTACTGATGTAGTCACAACGTAAAACTTAAACGCTATATTGCAACGTTGATATAACGTTGCATAATGACGTTGTATACACGTGAAGTACAAGTAAACTTCTGATGTAATTTTTTGTACGTAGCAAAGACGTCTGCACGTAAGGTTTTACATCCATCGCAATAGTTCAGTATTACATTATTCTTTGTTACAAATTTGTAACGGAGTTACATATGACATACTACTATTTCAAAT
This sequence comes from Bathynomus jamesi, assembly GCA_023014485.1. Classification (NCBI taxonomy): domain Eukaryota; kingdom Metazoa; phylum Arthropoda; class Malacostraca; order Isopoda; family Cirolanidae; genus Bathynomus; species Bathynomus jamesi. Next base: position 912,002 of record JAJOZX010000915.1, read on the forward strand.
AGGGCGCCTATGGAAAAACTATACATGCCTACAGTATGGTATGGTATATGGTACCTTTATTTCTAAATTAAATACAAATTATTAATTTATTGAATTAAATAATTACGAAATTGCCTCGGAATTGGTGACAAAGCCTATTGGGAATGAAAATAATTGCCATACATAAAATCCTATATGTAGGCATTTGGGCCTGCATAACAAGAAAAACGTATTATTTCATATCGAAATTTTCCACTGCTGACTCATGAAAATTACTTCGAGAGGAGAAATAACGAAAACGCAAAAATTAGACGTCTGGGGACTTTGCCGCTCAGCCTTATCCTGGATCCATGAGTACAGAGTCTTCTGCCTCTCAGCCTCATCCTCGATCCATGAGTGCAGACTGCAGAGCCCTCTGCTTCTTAGTCTCATCCTGTATCCCTGAATCCAGACACTGCTACATCGCCAGCTCAATACCATCTCACACAGGGTACCCCCCAAGGGGCCTTAGTGAATTGGGATGCTGGGGGTCATGATGAGGAGGCATTTTGAACATTGGTGGTAAGAAGGGGCCGGAAGCGAGCGACCCCTCCGAGAACTGAAACCACTGCAGTAGCTAATGGTGGTGGTCCCTCAAGGGGGTCTGGTCCCACTCATGCACCGGCTAGAGGGAGTCAGCCTGTGGCAAAGGCTGGCAGAGAACGGCGGGGTATCATAGAGGCTGCCAAAACAGATCGTATGATGGCTGTACCAACGAAGACCGCAAACATTTTCGTCTCGAGATGTCGACTTGATCTTACGGCCGAGGAGCTGCAGGCATTTGTGGAAGATAAAGTGAACCTTCAGGTTACATGTAGGAAAACTGACTCCAGATGGACTACGTACAGTTCTTTTCAAGTTACGGTAGTATGTGATGATCCAGGGGTATTTATGGATCCACCAGTATGGCCGGAAAGGGTATATGTACGGCGGTTCTATGAGAAGAAGGGAAAGAAAACACCTGCAGCCCCTCTTGCAAGTGCTGGAGAGGATAATTATGGAGACATCATGCGTCGTGCTCTGAAGGAAATCCAGCTGGGTCTAGTGCTGTAACTGCTGTGCCTGGTATAAGTGGAATTCAACATGTAAAGATAGCTGGCAGAACTCCTGCATCTTCCTAATTGCAGCATTCAAGGTAATCTCTTATAACTATAGAGGCTTAAGCTTAGGCAATAACAGCAAACACAGGTGGATCATAATTGATAAGCTGTTAGAGGATGCTGATATTCTCTGTCTGCAAGAAACATGGCAACAGGACTTAAAGGACCTGAATAGCCCGTCCAGTAACTTTCATGGGATAGGATAGGGGAGACCACTAGAGATAAACAAGATGGTCTCCTTGCAAGCCACCCACCTGGTCGGGTAGCTATTTTATGGAGGTTGGGGTATTGGAAATACATTAGTAAATAAAAACTTGGTTTGAACTGGCTAACTGGAATAGAAATTTTAGACAATAAAAAATTTGTAATTCTGTGTATCTATAGCCGTTTCAGGCAGTTGATAATGAAGAAGATCACTTCATTAAATTGGGGCAGGTCAGCAGTATTATTGATGAGTTGGATATGACATGTGTAGCTATTATTGGTGACTTTAATGCTAATGTGCCTAATGATACAGTAATTCTTTGTTTAGCAACCACTTAAAAGCCTTCTGTGAAGATAATAACTTGACCCTTTCATCCATGTGTAGTCTTCCTGGTGATAGCTTTATTTATGTTAGTGATAGTTGATACACCACCTCATGGTTGGATCATTGTATTTGTACACCTGATACAAATCAGGCAGTTTTGAATAGGGCAGTTTTGTACTCCTATGCTAGTTCTGACCACACATGCCCCTATTAATTCATTTTGACATTAATTGTATTTCAATGCAATCACAGGTAAATGATACACGTAAAGCGAAGTTAGACTGGTCCAAAGTTGATGATGAGGGCAAACAACAGTATTGTAATAAGTTTGATGTATTGCTAAGTGAGGTGACGTGTGTGTATATATATATATGTATATAGACTAAAGTAACGAAAGGGAAAAATCACTAAAAGAAAGCTGAATGGCAACACGGAGGGATAAACAGAGCAACGCGGGCTGTTCGTTGGTTTTTGGCTGGACTAGAGCATGGTTATTCATATCTGACTAAATCGTTGGTGCTAAGTTTAATTTGGTGATGTTTCTAAGGTAACAAATGGGGTAGAAAGTTGTCAGTAAATAATAATAGTTAGGGGTAATGTCTATATCTTCTAAATTAGTAAAGTTAGAGAGTTTAGGTAGACTGCTTTGTGGGACGCAGGAAATCTATGGTAGGCCCTAAATAATATCTAATGCAACTCACCGGTAAGTGCTTTTGTTTGTTGTTTAGAAACCTAGTAACTTAGCGGGGTCACTAACCCCAAGCTATTACATTTGGCGACGAGGATGGGATTCAATTTGGCTCATTGGATTCAATTTGGCTCATTGGATTAAATTTGGTTCATTGGATTTAATTTGGCTTATTGGGTTCAAGTGGTTCGTTTGTGTGGGTAAGCTACCGTACTATAGCTTAGGTCCCGCCGGCCTAACTCTAAAACTAATTTCTACCCAGCCCTAACTCTAATACTAATTCCTTCTCAGCCCTAACTCTAATACAATTTACTATTCAGCCCTAAATGGGGAGTAACTAGATCAAATTTAAACCAAATCTAACTTACTTCACATTATTTGGCCTAAATCGGTTTTGTTCTAGCATCTCGGTGATTGGCCATATAAGCCCCTACGAAGACTCTGGGGAGGACTTCGAAGCTTATGCCACTAGGGTGAGGTTGTTTTTCGAGGCAAATTCCATTCCTGATGCTAAGAAAGTACCTACGTTTTTAACTATAATAGGCCCTTAAACGTTTGGCTTAGTTATGGACCTAGTTGCTCCTAAAGCACCGGAAACTTGCACCTATAGTGAATTGGTACAGGCCCTAACCGATCACTACAAACCCCGAGTAGTTCTCATCTATGAACGTTTCAAATTTTATTCGAGGCATCAGACGGTGAATGAAAGTGTGATAGCGTGGGGTAGACACCCCAGTTAGGTTACTTAGGTTCTAGCAAACAATCAAAAGCACTTACCGGTGCGTTGAATTAGATATTCCTTTGGGAGCCTACCATTAGATTCCTGTGTCCCACAAACGGCCTACCTAACTCTCTCTTACATTACCAATTTAGAAGCTATAGACATTACACCTAACTATACTTAAGTACGGACAACTTTCTACCCCATTTGTCACCTTAGAAACACCACCTAATTACACTCAGCACCAACGATTAGATCAGATAGGAAAAAACATCTCTAGGCCAGCCCAAAACAATACGAACCGCTGCGTTGGTTCGTTTATGACTTGCTCTTGCCATTCAGCTTAGATTTAGTGATATTTCCCCTTTAGTGACTTTTAGACTATATACATATAAATACACACACGTCACCTCACTCCTCCCCTACAAGTTTAGTCTGTCAGGGGGATGAGGGACCCTAGACGACCTGCGGAGCGGGGTTGATGTAGTAGGATTAGGTTCAACTTGTATAGGCGGGCGAGTTGAACCATTTTCCGGAGGATCAGTTCTCTCTTCCGGAAGACTCTGGTCCTTCTGCAATTCACGTTCCCAGATCTGGTCCTGATGGCGTTTAATAGAACGACCATCTTCTAGTTGGCACTTGAAGGAAACAGGGCCCGTTCTCTCCTGGACAGTTGCAGGAATCCATTTTGGTCCAGCCCATAGTTGCGAATCATAACTGGATCATTAGGTTGCGCCTCTATAATCTCTCTCTTTTAGTGTCATGGTACAGCTTCTGTTTTTCCTGATGGCGTAAAACTCGTTGCTGTAACGTTTCGTTTGGACGTAACAAATCGAAAACTGAACGAATTCCCCGGCCAATCATAAGTTTAGAGGGAGACACCCCCTTCGTGGTGTGAGGTGTTAATTGATATTTAAACAAAAATTTATCCAACACCACTTGCATTTCCTCCACACGAGAATGACGCAAGGCCGACTTGAAAGTACGGACCATGTTTTCCGCGAGACCGTTAGTAGACGGGTGGAAAACACTAGACCGGACATGTCTAATGCCATTTAGGTGGACGAAGGAACGAAATTCCTCACTGGTAAAACAAGTACCATTGTCGGAAACCAGAACTACCGCTAAACCCCATCGAGCGAAAACCGAACGGAGTAAGCGAATAGTAACACCTGAAGTCGTGGAAGTGGTTGGAAAAATTTCCACCCACTTAGAGTAGGCGTCCACAATGACTAGGAAATAAGTATTATTTATAGGACCTGCATAGTCAACATGGATCCTATGCCACGGTATAGTAGGCCATTCCCAAGGATGAAGTGGACTTTTCCTTGGGAGATCTCTGTTCTCTTGGCAGCTTTGACAGGAACGAACCAATGATTCGAGTTCTCCATCTAAACCAGGCCACCAGAAATAAGCTCTCGCCAGCTCTTTCATTTTTGTTGCGCCCATGTGTTCAGCGTGAAGTTCCTTCACTAAATTCGACCTGCCTTCATTTGGAATTATCACTCTGTGGCCCCATAAGAGACAGCCATTTTGAATGGAGAGGCCAGACTGACGTTGATAAAAAGGCTGTAATTCACTCTCAACCTTAGTAAGCCAACCAACTGAGCAGAAATGGATGACCCTAGACAGAATAGGGTCTAATTTTGTCCACTGCTCTATTTGTACCACAGATACTGGAGTGGATTCCAAAAACTCCACCAAGTGAACCCATTCTGTAGGTATAGGTACACAATCATTTGGATTTTCTAAGGGCAACCTACTTAGCGCATCAACCGTACCTAGAAGTTTACCTGACCGATGTACTAAGTCAAATTTATAGGCTTGTAGAATCAGTGCCCATCGTTGAATCCTACCTGAGGCCATAACTGGAATATTTTTATTAGGTGAAAATAAACCTAAAAGAGGCTTATGGTCAGTAATTAGTTTAAATTCATGACCCCATGGATAGAAATGAAAGTTTTTTACTGCAAATACTAAGGCTAATGCTTCACGTTCCACTTGTGCATATCGTCTTTCAGTTTCAGTTAGTGTTCTAGAAGCAAAACAGATAGGCCTATCTACACCATCAATGTGGTGAGATAACACTGCCCCAATTCCATAAGAACTGCTGTCTGCTGAAACTACGAGAGGAAGTTTAGGATCATAATGCACTAGGAGCGTGGACTTTAGTAGTACGTCCTTGGAAGCCTCAAATGCTTCCTTTTGAGTTTTCTCCCATCTCCACTGTTCCCCCAGATCGTAATAGCTTATTTAGGGGTTCGAGAAAAGTCGATGCATTAGGCAAAAATTTCCTATAAAAGTTTAGGAGACCTGAATTAGCTTGTAACTGTATGGTGTTTTGTGGAGGTGGTGCATTTTTTATTGCTTCTAGTTTATCCATCGTTGGATGAATGCCTGAGGCATCTATGCGGAACCCTAAATATGAAACCTCGTTAGTGACCCATGAACACTTTTCTCTCTTTAGCTTAAGTCCGGCATCCCGGAGTCTTTTTAGAACTGTGGTTAATCTAGTTAGGTGTTCTTTTTTAGACGAACCTGAAATGAGGACATCATCTAGAAAGCAAAGTACCCCTAGAATGTGACCTAGAACTTGGTCCATTGTCCTCTGAAAAATACCCGGAGCCGATGCTATTCCAAAGCATAGCCTATTGTACTTATATAGGCCTCGGTGCGTATTTATGATAGTTAATTCTTTAGAGTTTTCATCTAAACTTAGTTGAGCATAGGCTTGGGACATATCGAGTTTTGTGAAATATTTACCCCCAGCAAGAGAGCTAAATAATTCATCAGGCTTGGGTATAGGATAGCAATCTAGAAGGACGGCTCTATTTGCTGTTAAACGGTAATCCCCACATAACCGCACGGACTTGTCCGGTTTTAGTACAGGAACTACTGGGGCAGCCCACTTAGCGTGTGTGACTGGTTCAATAATTTTATCTTTTAGCAGCCTGTCAATTTCTAAATCTACCTTCTCCCGCAGTGCATGCGCAATTGAACGACCCTTACAAAATTTCGGAGTTACATTAGGATCTACTTCTATGCAGACCTGATGGCCTTTTAGGTTGCCGACTTCAGGCCCAAAAACAGAAGAAAACTCCCTTAACAATGAGTCTATGTCAGATGGATATGAGAGTGTATGCACATCTGCCTGACCCTTTGGCAAGATTTTGTCAATCGGCATTTTCAAAGCGTCAATCCAACCACGGCCTAGTAGAGTAGGCCCTTGCTCATCCACCACTAAAAGGGTTAAGGGATGAGAAAAAGTTTTCTGGTTGAGTGTAACTGAGACGGATGCTTCTCCACAAATAGGTATTTGTATGTCCCCATATTTCTTCAAAATAGTTTTAGATGCTGTAGTTTAGGTGTGTTTTTGAAAATCCTATCAAAAACTGCTTTGGACATGACAGTTCGGGCAGCACCTGTATCTAGTTCTAGAGGAACTGTAATTCCATTTAGGCCTACCTCTACAATATATGGGCCTGTATTTTTCCCACTTTGCTGCTCATAAAATAGGTACTCCACTCCAATGTTCGAAGTATTTCCCCTTTGAGGATTTACACTAGAAATGTTAAAATTAGAATTTTCACCCTTCGTTTTCTTTGAAAAACACACTTTAGCTATGTGGCTTATTTTACTACAGTTTCGGCAAACTGCTTCTTTAAAAGGGCAATCCTTCTTCCAATGGTGTTTTCCACACCCTGTACATGGCTTGGAAGGCTTAGTAGAATTAGTAGGCTTAGTCGTATTCGCCTCATATCTTTTATTTGCCTGTCTAGTAGGCTCATTAGGTCTGCCAGGCCTAGAAGATTTAAAGCTATTTACGGGTTGGGCTTTACTACTGTGATTTCCAAAAGCTCTAACATCTTTAGCAGCTGCTTCTCTAGCCGTAGCTATTTCTACAGCCTGACTAAAAGTTAGGTCCTGTATGGCTAATAGGGCTCTCTGGGTAGACTCCTCTTTGAGACCCATTACAAACCTATCTCTTAGCATTTCATCTAATTCGTCCCCAAATTTACACGTACGGCTATGGCTTTTTATTCATGCAACAAACTCTGCAATGCTTTCATTTCCCGTCTGATGCCTTGAATAAAATTTGAAACGTTCATAGATGAGAACTACTCGGGGTTTGTAGTGATCGGTTTGGGCCTGTACCAATTCATTATAGATGCAGGTTTCCAGTGCTTTAGGAGAAACTAGGTCCATAACTAAACCAAACGTTTTAGGGCCTATTATAATTAAAAAGGTAGGTACTTTCTTCGCATCAGGAATGGAATTTGCCTCAAAAAACAACCTCACCCGAGTGGCATAAGCTTCGAAGTCCTGAGGCCAGGGTTGCCAGATTGGGCTACTTTTCGCGAACTGGGCTACTTGGAATGGGCTGGCGCTACTAAAATTTAAGATTGGGCTACTTCCAAAAATTGTAATGCTATTTTAGGCTATTTTGAAAATCGATAAATTTTATTGAAATAAAATATTAATATATTAGTTGAATATATACATTAATATGAATTCCATATTAATTTAAATTGTATATTTTTTGTTTTGTATGTGATCGACTCGTATACCGCAGCAGTACTATATAACTATACCAAATGTTCAGATCGACCAGAGTCGATCGTGACTCAGTGACTCAATTGTGAGTCTTCATCGATGTTAAAATATAATTCCGACATATAAAAGAAATCTAACGACGAAGTTGAAAGCAATGAAGATGAAGAAGAGGAGTTATTAAATTCCATACAACTGTGATTTGTGAATCATATAAGGTAATAAAATTTAGTATTTAAAATTAAATATAACGAAATTATAATATATATATATTTTTATTATTTTGGGCTACTTTGAATTCTATTTCGCTACTTTTGGGTAGTGTTCTCGCTACTTTTCTTGAAAAGTATCTGGCAACTCCTCCCCAGAGTCTTCGTAGGGGCTTATATGGCCAATCACCGACATGCTAGAGCAAACCCGAATTAGGCCAAATCACGTGAAGTAGGTTAGATTAGGTTTAAATTTGATCTAGTTACTCCCCAGTTAGGGCTGAATAGTGAATTGTATTAGTTAGGGCTGAGTAGGAATTAGTTTTAGAGTTAGGGCTGAGTACGAATTAGTTTTAGAGTTAGGGCTGAGTAGGAATTAGTTCTAGAGTTAGGCCAGCGGGACCTACGCTATAGTACGGTAGCTTACCCACACAAACAAACCAAATCGGACGACCCACTAGGCTACATCCAATTTTCCAAACAACCACTTGAACCCAATAAGCCAAATTAAACCAATGAGCCAAATTTAACCCAATGAACAAAATTTAATAAAATGAGCCAAATTCAATCCAATGAGCTAAATTAAATCCAATGAGCTTAATCGAATCCCATGAGCTTAATTGAATCCCATGAACTTAATTAAATCCCATGAGCTTAATTGAATCCCATCCTCGTCGCCAAATGTGACAGCGTGGGGTAGACACCCCAGTTAGGTTACTTAGGTACTAGCAAACAATCAAAAGCACTTACCGGTGCGTTGAATTAGATATTCCTTTGGGAGCCTACCATTAGAGTCCTGTGTCCCACAAACGGCCTACCTAACTCTCTCTTACATTACCAATTTAGAGGCTATAGACATTACCCCTAACTATACTTAAGTACGGACAACTTTCTACCCCAATTTTCACCTTAGAAACACCACCTAATTACACTCAGCACCAACGATTAGGTCAGATAGGAAAAAACATCTCTAGGCCAGCCCAAAACAATACGAACAGCCGCGTTGGTTCGTTTATGACTTGCTCTTGCCATTCAGCTTAGATTTAGTGATATTTCCCCTTTAGTTTGTTGCAGGAATAAAAGCCCATAGCCGTACTTGTAAATTTGGGGACAAATTAGACGAAATGGTAAGAGATAGGTTTGTAATGGGTCTCAAAGAGGAGTCTACCCAGAGAGCCCTATTAGCTATACAGGACCTAACTTTTAGTCAGGCTGCAGAAATAGCTGCGGCTAGAGAAGCAGCTGCTAAAGATGTTAGAGCTTTTGGCAGTCACAGTAGTAAAGCCCAACACGTAAATAGCTGTAAATCTTCTAGGCCTGGCAGACCTAATGAGCCTACTAGGCAGACAAATAAAAGGTATGCGGCAAATACGACTAAACCTACTAATTCAAACGCTCAACAGGAGGAAAAGCCTTCCAAGCCATGTATTGGGTGTGGAAAACACCATTGGAAGAAGGACTGCCCTTTTAAAGAAGCAGTTTGCCGAAACTGTAGTAAAATAGGCCACATAGCTAAAGTTTGTTTTTCAAAGAAAACAAGGGGTGAAAATTCTAATAATAACATTGTAATGAGTCTTTACTAATTATTGTTTTCTGTGTTTCAGATCTATGCAATGTTTATGTTGAATAAAGCCTCAAATTGGCCTTTACTTTATCTTTAGCCCGCTAACAAACGCGGCACCACAATTTATTCAACATTTCAATCAGCCATTCAGTCGGCCTTTCAGATACAGCAAGCAAATATTCATCCAGTAATCTTACTATATCATGGAGAAGGTGATTCGCCCGATAAATTTATTACTTCTCCGAATTCTCCCCAAGCTGGGAAACTATGGAAATTATGGTCGCGCGGATTCAAATATTTCTTGAGTACTATCGCCGAACACAACCCCAATAAATTGGAGGTTCTATTCATACATATCGGCCCCGATGTCGCTGATATCATTCAAGACTGCTCTACTTATGAGGATGCCATGGCAGCCTTAGAGGCCACCTACGTCAAGAAGCCGAACGAGGTATGCGCTCGCCACCTGTTGTCCACCGTCACCAAAAGCCCGAGGAAACCCTCGATGAGTACTTGCAAATTCTTCAACAACTAGCCAATGACTGCAACTTCAAATCGGTTTCCGCCGACGAAAACAGGAGTTCATCTGTGAGAGACGCTTTCATCCGAGGAATTAGAGATAGCGCCATCCGTACCCGCTTACTCGAAAATGACACACTCTCACTGGAAAAGGCTATCGTCCAGGCTCGAACATTAGATCAGGCCCAGAAAAACTCAGAATCGTACCTCACTCATTACGGTGCTGTTGCAGCCACTGGCTCTCGCCACGAACCGTCGCCGACTACTGACTCTGCCCGGCCTGCCTGCGTCCAAGAAGACGATCTCCCAAACTCTTCAGCCGCTACGAATTTCGACAACAAAGCCGCTCTGTGCTTCTTCTGCGGGTCTCGACGCCACCCACGAAGCAGGTGTCCAGCAAAGGATTCTATCTGTGCGAAATGTGAAAAGACCGGCCACTGGGCCAAAGTCTGCCGCTCAAGTACTTCCTCGGCACGTCAAAAACAGGATAAAACCACAGCGTCTCATTCAGCCGCAGCATTAGCGACCATTAGTACCACTCTATCGTGTAGCTCCTCCATGCCTACCAACTCAACAGTCGATATCCTCGTCAACGGCCGTTCGTGTCTCGCCTTGTTGGATACTGGCAGCTCGGACAACTTCATTCGTGAGGATCTAGCCAAACACTTAGAACTGCCATTCTTCCGCACTCGGGCGTCGTATCAATGGCTTCGCCTAATCTATCCGCAGCCATCTCAGGTCGATGTACAGTGAAGGTTACGATGGGAGACCGCGACTACGAAAAGCTCGAACTATCCGTCTTGTCGGATCTGTGCGCTGACATAATACTCGGTACCCCATTCTTAATCAGACACAAGGAATTGAACATCAATTTCGGAGGTCCGGAGCCAGCACTCCATATATGCGGCCTTACCCGATCAAGAATTTCAGCCCCACCACTATTCGGCAACTTAACTGCCGATTGTCGTCCCATCGCCACGAAGTCCAGACGATTTTGCTCTGAGGACAAAATTTTCATTGGGAAAGAAATCGAAAAGCTACTCAGGGATGAGATAATTGAACCCAGTAACTCACCCTGGCGTGCTCAAGTAGTCATCACATCTACCGAAACAAAAAAAAAACGCATGGTAATCGATTTCTCTCAAACCGTCAACGATTTACCATGCTAGATGCATATCCTCTTCCGCGAATCGATGATATAGCCAACAAAGTCTCACAACACAAATACTACAGCGTAATTGATCTGTCAAGCGCATACTACCAGGTAGAAATCGATCCGTCTGAACGACCTTTCACAGCATTCGAGGCTGACGGAAATCTATACCAATTCAGAAGGATCCCTATGGGAGTAACTAACGGAGCCGCGGCCTTCCAGCGCGTCATGAACGAATTCATATCCTCGAACAACTTATCATCAACATACGCCTACCTCGACGATCTCACCATCTGCGGAACCACTTGGGAAGAGCACGATGAGAACCTTCGACATTTCTGGGAAGCCGCTAAACGAGTAAATCTGAGTCTAAACAAGGAAAAATGCAAGCTTTCGATGACATCAGTGCACCTGCTCGGATATTCTATCTCTCATGGCGTATTGCGGCCGATCCCGAACGCCTCCGGCCACTACAAGAACTTCAAACTCCTCGCAACAAGTCGTCTCTACAACGCGTAATCGGACTATTCGCATACTATGCTAAATGGATTCAGAACTATTCCCTCAAGATCAAACCTCTGCTCAACGTTTCATCATTCCCATTAACTCGCGAGGAAGTATCAACGATCCAAACACTCAAAGATGATATCTCGAAAGCTGTCGTCGGTTCAATCGATGAAGAACTGCCGTTCACTGTGGAGACGGACGCTTCCTCTTCAGCAATCGGAGCCACACTCACCCAGAACGGCCGCCCGGTGGCGTTCTTTTCTCGCGCTCTGAATAACACAGAACGTCGCCATCACATCGTTGAAAAGGAGGCATACGCTGTAATCGAATCCATTCGCAAGTGGAAGCACTTCTTAGCTTATCGACACTTTACTGTCGTCACCGACCAGCGGAGCGTATCTTTCATGTTCGATGGAAAAGCTACTGGTCGTATTAAGAACGATAAGATTCTCCGTTGGCGTGTAGAACTAGCCGGCTACTCATTCACAATAAAATACAGACCGGGCCTCGAGAACCGAGCCGCAGACGCATTGTCGCGATCCTTTTGCGCTGCTACTCCAAGAATATCCCTCGCCCAGCTGCATGTTAATCTGATACACCCAGGAGTCCGCCGAATGACTCATTTTGTGAGAGCTAGGAACCTACCATTCTCAGTGGATGACATCAAACGAGTTACGTCGGAATGCCAAACATGCGCTAAATGTAAGCCACAGTATTATAAACCAGAAGTTAGTCACTTAATACGGGCCATGTCCCCGTTTGACCGACTTAACATCGACTTTAAAGGCCCGCTTCCGAGCGCAACTTCGCGACCTTACATCCTAACAGTAATCGACGAGTATTCACGCTTTCCTTTTGCCTTCCCGTGCCGTGATACGAACACGTCAACCGTTATCGCCCGTCTCACCGAGTTATTTTCAACCTTCGGAACTCCCTCTTACATCCACACAGATCGAGGGACATCGTTTATGTCTTCGGAACTAAAACTGTTCCTAACTAAACATGGTATCGCGACTAGTCGCACAACGCCGTATCACCCCCAAGGAAACGGGCAATGCGAACGTTACAATGGAATCATCATGAACACCATCAAACTAGCCATAGAAGATCGCGGGTTGCCGATGTCGCAATGGGAGTCCGTCCTACCAGACGCGCTGCACTCGATTAGATCGCTGCTGTGTACGGCCACGAACGAAACTCCTCACGAGCGTCTATTCACGCACCCGCGGCGTATTTCTCCTGGTTAAGCACTACCGACGTGGCTGTCTTCTCCGGGAACTGTACTCCTTCGCCAATTCATTCGCCGATCCAAGAACGACCCCTCGTCGAGGAAGTTGAGTTAATTGAGGCAAACCCCAACTACGCGTTTATACGGCATCCGAATGGGAGAGAAGATATCGTATCCATCAGGGCCTCGAGAGAGGCCCACCTGTGTCAGTAACCTCCGAGACGAGTCCCCCTCTGAGAAGAAGCACTCGAATCAGATACCCAGCTCAACGCCTAAACTTGTAGACTCTTCTTTCTTCCAAAATATCTTGAACTTGTCGTTTTGTTTCTTACCGTGCAATGTATCACGTATTATAAAAGAGAGGAATGTAATGAGTCTTTACTAATTATTGTTTTCTGTGTAACAAGTCTTTACTAATTATTGTTTTCTGTGTTTCAAATCTATGCTATGTTTATGTTGAATAAAGCCTCAAATTGGCCTTTACTTTATCTTTAGCCCGCTAACAAACGCGGCACCACAAACATTTCTAGTGTAAATCCTCAAAATGGAAAAACTTCGAACATTGGGGTGGAGTACATATTTTATGAGCAGCAAAGTGGTGATAATACAGGCCCATATATTGTAGAGGTAGGCCTAAATGGAATTACAGTTCCTCTAGAACAGGGGTCACCAACCTGGGCGGTAGCGTCCACTAGTGGGCTCACATTAAAGATAACTAAACATTTATTTCATTATTTATTTTATCGATTATGTTGATTTATTCTTTTTGATCTAAGGTGGGCGATAAGCTTTTGTAATTTAAAAAAAATCGTAAAAGTGGGCGGTGAACAAAAAAAAAGGTTGGTGACCCCTGCTCTAGAACTAGATACAAATGCTGCCCGAACTCTCATGTCCAAAACAGTTTTTGACAAAACTTTCAAGAATACACCTAAACTACATGCATCTAAAACAATACTAAAAAAATATGGGGGGCATACAAATACCTATTTGTGGAGAAGCATCCATCACAGTTACATTCAACAAGAAAACTTTGTCTCATCCCCTAACTCTTTTAGTGGTGGATGAGCAAGGGCCTTTGAAAATGCCGATTGACAAAATTTTGCCAAAGGGTCAGGCAGATGTGCATACACTCTCATATCCGTCTGACATAGACTCATTGTTAAGGGAGTTTTCTTCTGTTTTGGGCCTGAAGTAGGCAACCTAAAAGGCCATCAGGTCTGCATAGAAGTAGATCCTAATGTAACTCCGAAATTTTGTAAGGCTCGTTCAATTGCGCATGCACTGCTGGAGAAGGTAGATTTAGAAATTGACAGGCTGCTCAAAGATAAAATTATCGAACCAGTCACGCACGCTAAGTGGGCTGCCCCAGTAGTTCCTGTACTAAAACCTGACAAGTCCGTGCGGTTATGTGGGGATTACCGTTTAACAGCAAATAGAGCAGTCCTAGAGTGCTACCCTATACCCAAGCCCGATGATTATTTAGTTCTCTTGCTGGGGGTAAATATTTCACAAAACTAGATATGTGCCAAGCCTATGCTCAACTAAGTTTAGATGAAAATTCTAAAGAACTAACTATCATAAATACAGTACGCACCAAGGCCTATATAAGTACAATAGGCTATGCTATGGAATAGCATCGGCTCCGGGTATTTTTCAGAGGATAATGGACCAAGTTCTAGGTCACATTCCGGGGGGGTACTTTGTTTTCTAGATGATGTCCTCATTTCAGGTTCGTCTAAAAAAGAACACCTAACTAGATTAACCACAGTTCTAAAAAGACTCCGGGATGCCGGACTTAAGCTAAAGAAAGAAAAGTGTTAGTGGGTCACTAACGAGGTTTCATATTTAGGGTTCCGCATAGATGCCTCATTTATCCAACGGTGGATAAACTAGAAGCAATAAAAAATGCACCACCTCCACAAAACATCACACAGTTACAAGCTTATTCAGGTCTCCTAAACTTTTATAGGAAATTTTTGCCTAATGCATCGACTTTCCTTGAACCCCTAAATAAGCTATTACGATCTGGGTAACAGTGGAGATGGGAGAAAACCCAAAAGGAAGCATTTGAGGCCTCCAAGGACGGACTACTAAAGTCCACTCTCCTAGTGCATTATGATCCTAAACTTCCTCTCATAGTTTCAGCAGATAGCAGTTCTTATGGAATTGGGGCAGTGTTATCTCACAACATTGATGGTGTAGATAGGCCCAGGCACGTGCACAGGGGGGGGGCTTGGGGTGCTTGAGCCCCTGCCCTTTTTCTTCTTCATATCAAAAGTGCCCTTTTAGTCAAAATTCATAAATATATTGATTCGACATAAATTTGAATTAATTAGTTATATTTTTATTTAGTTACTGCTACTTCAACAGATTTTCAAAACTGGAATTACTTTGATCTATGATTTTTTTATTAGAATAATAAACTTAACATACCGTTACTATTATTTTGTCAATCAGGGAGGGCGTCCCTAGTGGTAACACTGACTGCAGCTGTTCACTGTTGATTGCGTCTCTCGGGTATGTGGGTGTATTGTTTACTGTTTGTTTATTTTACGTTAACCTAAGCTAACTAGTGATTTCTCACTGATAATTATGGTAAGTTGGAATCCAAAGCAGTGTGACATTACTCCAAAAAATATTGTATGACATTACTCGTAAAGTTGGTAAAAACGTCCACGTCCCCTACTTAGTCTTAGGCCTACTAGGCTAGGCCCATCAGTACACCAGTGTGTCAAACGATGGATTTTGGGTTTTAGTACTGGCATGAATTTCATTAAATTAATAAATGATTTATTAAACAACATATCATAACCTTTTCATTTTTAATATGAAATTGATTTTTAAAAACAATACAATTTTCATTAAAAGTGAATAAAAATACCTAGATTATTATATAAAACGATGCAATTTTACCGCAAGGACGACAATTACGGTAGATCCTTCTGCCCTTTATCCTGCTGATTGATACTTATAAAAGTTATAAGTAAAGTAACTATTTAGAAATTGCATGCTATTAAATATTGTGAATTTAAGAGCTGTGGCCATCATATTAAATAGCCCACAGTATATTTCTATAAATCTTTAATTTATAGTTTCATATTATTCCATATTTAAATGTATATACAGCAGAATACTATAATTTATATGATGAGCAAGCTAAAAGTCAATATAAGTAAAATTGAATAATAATTGTAAATACACTCCAATATTTCAATATCTTCATATCTTTTGAAAATCTTGCAATAAAAACGCCTTTTTACAACAATTTTTCATTTATTTTCTTTAATCAGCTTTATATACAAAAATAATGCATTGAATTTAATGGAATTTAAGAATATTTACCACCTACAATTTTAAAATTTTTCTTTGTGTGTGTATACATATATATAGCCTATATGGCATTGCGGATTTCATTTTTAAAAATGTTAGGGGAGTGCCCTTTTTTCAACTGAGCCCCTGCCCTTCTGAAAGTCTGTGCACGTCACTGGATAGGCCTATCTGTTTTGCTTCTAGAACACTAACTGAGACTGAAAGACGATATGCACAACTTGAACGTGAAGCCTTAGCCTTAGTATTTGCAGTAAAAAAAATTAATTTCTATCTATGGGGTCATGAATTTAAACTAATTACTGACCATAAGCCTCTTTTAGGTTTATTTTCACCTAATAAAAATATTCCAGTTATGGACTCAGGTAGGATTCAACGATGGGCACTGATTCTACAAGCCTATAAATTTGACTTAGTACATCGGTCAGGCAAACTTCTAGGTACGGCTGATGCGCTAAGTAGGTTGCCTTTAGAAAATCCAAATGAATGTGTACCTATACCTACAGAATGGGTTCACTTGGTGGAGTTTTTGGAATCCACTCCAGTATCTGCGGTACAAATAGAGCAGTGGACAAAATCAGACCCTATTCTGTCTAGGGTCATTCATTACTGCTCAGTTGGTTGGCCTACTAAGGTTGAGAGTGAATTACAGCCTTTTTATCAACGTCAGGCTGGACTCTCGATCCAAAATGGCTGTCTCTTATGGGGCCACAGAGTGATAATTCCGAATGAAGGCAGGTCGAATTTAGTGAAGGAACTTCACGCTGAACACATGGGTGCAGCAAAAATGAAAGAGCTGGCGAGAGCTTATTTCTGGTGGCCCGGTTTAGATCGAGAACTCGAATCATTGGTTCGTTCCTGCCAAAGCTGCCTAGAGAACAGAGATCTCCCAAGGAAAAGTCCACTTCATCCTTGGGAATGGCCTACTATACCGTGGCATAGGATCCATGTTGACTATGTAGGTCCTATAAATAATATCTATTTCCTAGTCATTGTGGACGCCTACTCTAAGTGGGTGGAAATTTTTCCAACCACTTCCACGACTTCGGGTGTTACTATTCGCTTACTCCGTTCGTGTTTCGCTCGATGGGGTTTACCCGTAGTCCTGGTTTCCGACAATGGTACTTGTTTTACCAGTGAGGAATTTCGTTCTTTTGTCCACCTAAATGGCATTAGACATGTCCGGTCTAGTGTTTTTCACCCGTCTGCTAACGGTCTCGCGGAAAACATGGTCCGTACTTTCAAGTCGGCCTTGCGTCATTCTCGTGGGGAGGAAATGCAAGTGGTGTTGGATAAATTTTTGTTTAAATATCGACTAACACCTCACACAACGACGTGGGTGTCTCCTTCTAAACTTATGATTGGCCAGGGAATTCGTTCAGTTTTCGATTTGTTACGTCCAAACGAAACGTTACAACGACGAGTTTTACGCCATCAGGAAAAACAGAAGTTGTACCACGACACTAAAAAAGGGAGAGTTATAGAAGCGCAACCTGATGACCCAGTTATGATTCGCAACTATGGGGCTGGACCAAAATGGGTTCCTGCAACTGTGCAGGAGAGAACGGGCCCTGTTTCCTTCAAGTGCCAACTAGAAGATGGTCGTTCTATTAAACGCCATCAGGACCAGATATGGGAACGTGAATTGCAGAATGACCGGAGTCTTCCGGAAGAGAGAACCGATCCTCTGGAAAATGGTTCAATTCGCTCGCCTTTGCATGTTGCACCTATTCCTACTACATCAACTCCGCTCCGCAGGTCGTCTAGGGTCTCTCACCCCCCTGACAGACTAAACTTATAGGGGAGGAGTGAGGTGACGTGTATATATATATATATATATATATATATATATATATATATATATATATATATATATACAGGGTGGTGCGTCTGGACCCATAGGCAATTTACTATATAAAAAATATCTTTCGATTTTTATAATCAGTGGTTTACGTTAACAAACCAAGAACAATACAAGCGCTAAAGGATAACATCACAACAGAAATTGAAGCCATAAGAACGAATATTACTATGCTTACAAATGTGCAAAGGTCTTGTGTCAACCGAGTAGAAAAGTGTTTGGAAGAAGATGGACATCAATTCGAACACTTATTGTAAATTCTGAACTAGAACGTTAAATTTAACATAATTTAGTCACTGGTGTATGGTTAATTAAATTTCATTTCATAATAAACTTCCTGCAGGCCACACTTTTTTTCCATATAAACCGCCTATGGGTCCAGACTTTTGCACCACCCTGTGTGTGTATATTATATATATATATATATATAGTCGAAAGTAACTAAAGGGAAAAATCACTAAAAGAAAGCTGAATGGCAACACGGAGGGATAAACAGAGCAACGCGGGCTGTTCGTTGGTTTTTGGCTGGACTAGAGCATGGTTATTCATATCTGACTAAATCGTTGGTGCTAAGTTTAATTTGGTGATGTTTCAAAGGTGACAAATGGGGTAGAAAGTTGTCAGTAAATAATAATAGTTAGGGGTAATGTCTATAGCTTCTAAATTAGTAAAGTTAGAGTTTAGGTAGACTGCTTTGTGTAAAGTGACTATATTTTTAAGAGGAAAAAGCGGGACATTTTTCTATTTTTGGAGTTATAAACTAAAATGATTATATTTTCAGGAGCCAAAAGCGGGACACCTCTCTACCTCATATATATATATATATATATTATATATATATATATATATATGGGAATGAACTCAGAATGGTCCCCTGAATTTTTATGATACACACAGACAGTGCATGGAACAAGGAACTCTTCTGGGATAATTAAATCCACTATAGTCCGAATAAGTAATGGTAAATGACAGATACCATAGTTTTTCTTTTTCATGATGCTAGCCCGACGTGGGCAACGGGTCACTCGCAAAGAGGTCCCATAAATATAGCTTCCCTCACCAGCTATCTGCAAAGCAGACAGGATCCAGCTTTGGGACATGGATCTAGGGTTTAAAGCACCTAGCCATGCTACATTTAGAACCTCAATATAAGCAAAAGACTCGCTGCCTTAACGTCAGATTGAATGCACCAAAGAAAAAGAAAAAGGGGTAACTATTATATTTTTAGCCAAAAACCAAAACTTAAACCTCAACTGGCAGAATTGAGCGTCCACTTTTCAAGGCACATAACATGTCATTTACCATTACTTATTCGGACTATAGTGGATTTAATTATCCCAGAAGAGTTCCTTGTTCCATGCACTGTCTGTGTGTATCATAAAAAACTCAGGGGACCATTCTGAGTTCATTCCCATCTTGAAACGGACATGTTATGTGCCTTGAAAAGTGGACGCTCAATTCTGCCAGTTAAGGTTTAAGTTTTGGTTTTTGGCTAAAAATATAATAGTTACCCCTTTTTCTTTTTCTTTGGTGCATTCAATCTGACGTTAAGGCAGCGAGTCTTTTGCTTATATTGAGGTTCTAAATGTAGCATGGCTAGGTGCTTTAAACCCTAGATCCATGTCCCAAAGCTGGATCCTGTCTGCTTTGCAGATAGCTGGTGAGGGAAGCTATATTTATGGGACCTCTTTGCGAGTGACCCGTTGCCCACGTCGGGCTAGCATCATGAAAAAGAAAAACTATGGTATTTTTCATTTACCATTACTTATTCGGACTATAGTGGATTTAATTATCCCCAGAAGAGTTCCTTGTTCCATGCACTGTCTGTGTGTATCATATATATATATATATATATACAGTATATATATATATGGAACATAATTATTACTTCACTGCTTGTATTTTTCTCTTGAGTATATAATTATGAAAAAAATTAACTCAACTGAGAATGGCTTCTATCTATGACATACCAATACACAATATTATCGTACTTGCTTTTCAATTCCCGTACTTTTCAGTAGATGAAATCTTCTGAAGTAACTCCGGAGTTGATTTCAACATAGTGTAGAACTCCATACAGGTTTGATTGAAGTTTATTTTAGTTAAAAGTAAAGCTTTTAGAGTTGAGACTTTCAGTTGCGCTTTCTCAGATGTCCACGTCTTATTCATTTGAAGTCGAAACATTAGTTCCAGGAAGACAGAGTATGAACTGAACCAATGCTGATATTCGTTGATGATTGGCATCTCTGGCCTTGAAATGAGTGAATACTTCCACTCAGCGCTGGTCTGTTAATAATTTAGATGCACTCCACTCTGCTACTTTCTCATCACTAATGTACTTTGCAAAACACGTGAACTCATCAAATAATTCAGTGTCAAATTTGGGGTCAAATAGTCGTTTTTCAGCAGCAAAATCCATTGTTTTCTCAACAACTGACCACTTTGGAACTTGTTTTAATAAAGCCCACTGCATACACTCAACGTTTGGCAAGTGACCCGACCACTGATCCAAGTATTTAACACATGTGTCATAAAACTCAACTAATATTTTCTTTACAAATAAGGAATCATTAGAATCAATCAACCCATCTTGTTCAAGTTTGTTTACAAGACTCCTGACTGAGAGTGGCACAAACACATTATCTTTCTTTGATTGCAATTATCCTTCAGATCAGAAATTGCACTCATCACTTCCACAACTGATATATGTTCACCCTCAATCTTTAAAACCACTTGGTGAAAGGTGGCTGCTTGACAGTGCACAAAGTTGAGCCAGATCTCTGATTGTGGGTTTTCAAAAAAGTTTTTCAGTATCACTGGACACTTGCTTTGGCTCAGAAAGTATGATCTTAGACCAGGAAACAACTTGAGTATTCTTTCAACTGCAGGCATTAATGACAACCACCTTGTTTTACTATATCCCAGTAACTGTTTATATTCAATGTCCACAAAATCACAAAACTCTTTCAGCTCTTCTACTCGAACAATATAAATATAGATGTAGAAATATGAATATATTTTTACAACCACTGTTTCCACATCAATTGGCAGACAGTCACTGGCAGACTGAACAGCATTATGTATAATATGTGCGAAACAACCAATCCCAATTATTTCTCTACCAATGTAGTCATTTAGCTTCCTGAAAATGTTATTCACTCCTTTTCTTGCAGCACCACCAAAATTACAGTTAGTGTTATCACCACAGAAAGCAACTAATTTTCTGCCCAGGTCATGCTCTTCAATAATATCAGTTAAATATTTCACCACAATATCTGAGGTTTCTCCAGGCTGAGATTTAAAGTCAATAAACTTCACTTGAGCACCTTCATATGGCTGAAAGAAGCGAATTAAAACAGGAAACAGCTTGATGTTTCCATGGTTGCTTGCATCAGTTAGCAGTGTTATGCAATGAGCATCCTTTAATTGTTTTTTAATTCTGTTTCAGCATATGAGGCAAATACATTTGAAACAATCGCTTCGCACTTTGTTCTGGCACATGAAAATTTTGGTTCAAAGCATGTTTTCAAAATTTTTGTTGCACAGTCAGTAGATCTGAAGCTTTGATTTTCCCCACAAACCCTCAGCAGTAGCTACTTCTAAATCCTTATTACTAGGCGTCACACTTTTAAAATAATCACTCACTATCTTACTAGATGAAGCATCGATATCAACCGATTTGTGTCTTTTTGAGCCAAGATGCTTAGTAATATCATTAATCCCACCATGTCCAATGCTGAAGTCACTTCTACATTCCTCACACCGTACATCACTTTCTGTTGTTTTTGTAATAAATGGATATTTAGACTGCAGATGTGCATTAAATGCAGGGCTGTGGAGCTGGCACCAAAATCTTAAGCTCCGGCTCCGGCTCCGGCTACAGCATTTACAAATTTCTGGCTCCAACTCCGGCTCCGGCTCCAGCATTTTTTTATGCCCAGCTCCGGCTCCGGCTCCGGCTCCGGCTCCAGCTCCTCTCACCATATATTAATGATTGATAAATCTCTTGAAATTGTACCTTGCTACTCATAGGCCATAGCAGGCAGCCACACAAAATATTTCATCACCATCACATGATTCATCAGGCTACTTTTTAAAATTTAGACCAAAGCCTGTTGCAGCTATTAATCTAAATTCTAATGACTATAGCTATGCCTTTGTGGCTTTTTTTTATCATTTATTAATAATAATATTACCTACACCTTTCATGACAAAAAAAAATGTTTTACAAAAAGACAAAAAAAAAACCTTATTCGTTTGTATTATAGAATGCTTATTTGGAAAATGTAGCCTTTTAAAAAATTAAAATAATTTTTATTACTTTTTATACATCTTCATTACATGCCTGTCCTCAGAAATAAAATGGCTTCTGCTAAGTCATCCTTCATTGATGCTCTTAAATCAGATTTCACTATTCTCAGTGCTGAAAAGAGGCGTTCTACACTGACTTGTGTGGGGGGGTAGAGCTGATACAATACTAGCTACATTCCTTATAATCTTTGGATATAAGGGTATGACATCGTCAACTGTCAGTTTAGAGGAGCGGTTGTATTTTCTACTTCCTTTAATTCAGCATAGAATTCTTGCTTGAATATGGTTATTTTCATCTGTGAAGGATTCTTTAATTCTACTTTGAGACGTTTTGCATTTGATCTATCTATTCTGTCCAAATATTTTGTGAAATCTTCCTCATCATTTGAAGAGGATGATTGGTTGGTAATGCTGCTATCTTCTTCATTCTGGGCGTCTGGTTTTTCAGATACCAGCTTTTCCATGCAATGCAATGTCATAGAGGGCCTCTTTTCCTTTAGTTTTTGATCTTCATTTAATAGAACTCTGTTCATTGGGTCTATGTAAACAGCAGCTAATACAATTGCATTTTCTAATAGTAATACCTCTCTTTTCTTCATCGAAGAAACAATTCCCTCAGCAAGTAGTCCTCCTGTTTGATTGAGACGAAATATTAATTCTTTCCATGCCAACAAGAATTCACCAGAAGTTAATTCTTCTGTTTGAAACTTTTTAGTGACAGCAAAAGGGTAACGAAGCAGAACTTCTAATTGGGTCAATTGCATCCATTCATTTTCAGTTAATGAGACATTTTGATTTGCCAGGTCTTCAAGATGTGGTTTCAGATCAAGCAAACGCTTAATCATCAAATAGGTGCTGCCCCACCGAGTATCTTGATCTAAAATAGCTCCCATACCTGAATGTTTCTTCACAATGGAGCCTATTTTTGGTGTTCTGGCTGCAGTGGCTACCTGTCTGAACTTGTTGATCATAGTTGCTACATGTCGTTCTTTTAATCCATCCCTTATCGCTAACTGCAATGTATGCACAACACAGCGCATGTGTTGAATATGAGATAGCATAGTGGCTTCTTCAGCAATATCATCTAGAACTTCATCATCTTGTTCTGTCACTATCATTTCATTTGCAGAATCAATTTCAGAAATGTCATCTTCATTTTCCATTATTTCCTTAGTAACTGTCCCTCTATTTAGTTTTTCAATAGTGCTTAGCATATTCGAAGCATTGTCAGTGACAATACATAGAACTTGTTCTTTTTTTATTTTAAAATCTTGTAAGACAGTTTCGACTAACTTAGAAAGATATTCACTGGTGTGATGTGCATGTGTATTCCTTCCTGCCAGTGTCCGAGTCACCTTTTTATGTTGTCATCTATATATCTCACATTAATGGCAAAATAATTAACTCTATGGCGAGTGCATCCATCCATTTTGAGGAACACAAAGCGCTCCTTAAGAGTTCTTTGAAGTTCCTCCTTTTTGTGTGTGGCATCTTCAATCACAATCTTTCTAATGCTATTTCTATCCAAAGAAACTTGGAGTTTACTGGCCATTTCTCCATTAAGACCTAAAAAAGCTGGTGTTGAGAAAAAAGATAAAAGTATACTATTTTTTACCACCATTTCTATGATGTACTTCTTGAATTTATCTGAGGTCATATTTACAGTAACTTTATTACTAGGAAAGAAACTTGTTAATGGTGACATTTGCAATTGTCCCCAGGACAAATTTTACTTTTAGTTGAGGTGGATGCTTGACTTGCTTCAGTGTCTTTCTTATTAACAATTTCTAAAATTTTTGGATGAAATCGTTGTAGATGTCTTTTTAAATTTGATGTCTTGCCAGTCTGGGTTGGTACTTTGTATCATAGCTTGTACAAGAACTAATTTTAGTTTCACATAATTGTTCATCATTATTTTCTTTCTTACAGTGACAAATGAAATATTTTCCATCTGTAGAAACTGTGAAGTATTCAAATAATGCGGACTTTGTTTGACTTTGAGATCTAGTTGTCATTATGAAAGGGCTCAAAAAAGAAGAATGAAACTTAATATTTTCAATTTTTAAAATTAAGCTTACTAGTTTAAGTTCCTAAAAATTAAACACATTTCCTGAAAAAAATTAAGTCCAATTAGAATCATTCAAAATAAAAAAAAAATAGCATAAAAAGTTTGTATCTAAATATGAACTCTTTGTATTGGGCTGGAGCCGGAGCTGACACATTTTTTATCAGCTCCAGCTTCCCAAAAATAACTGGCTCCAGCTCCACTCACCAAAATTGCTTCAAGCTCCAGCTCCTGGCTCCGGCTCCAGCTCCACAGCCCTGATTAAATGTACACTTCCTTTTAGTTTTAGACATTTTGTGTTGTCAAACTAGGCCTACGACCTTACGTACGATACAATTAATAACTTTCCTTCTCCTTCAAACGAAAAAGTTTAACCTAGCTGCAAAAGAAAAAAAAAAGGATGCAGGGATAAAAATTAATTAAGGTTATTAATTAAACAAACATAAAAACATAAAAGTGTTACACTACAACACAACTTTACACAGAGGCCGCTAATGAAACACTGAAACGCTAGTCGGGAATCACGGCACTGCCGCACGGCGACATGTATCGTACCAGTTCAGTTTGCAAGTTAGTATTTAGATTTGGAATTCGGAATGTGGCATATTTCTATTAATTCATAAAGGACATCTAATGTCTAATGTAAGAGTAATTTTAATAAAGCGGGACATTTATGAAAATTTGCTCCAAATGCGGGACATTTTCGGGACATTTTGAAAAGAGGGACACACGTCATAAATTCGGGACTGTCCCGCCCAAAATCAGGACTCTGGTCACTTTAGCTTTGTGGGACGCAGGAACTCTATGGTTGGCCCTAAAGAATATCTAATTCAACACATCGGTAAGTGCCTTTGTTTGTTGTTTAGAAACCTAGTAACTTAGTGTAATAGCTTGGGGTTAGTGACCCCGCTAAGTAATATATCTATCCCTAATGATGTTCTAGCTTGTCAGGATGTAAACTGTAGAATTTTGGCATATTTTGACATTTAAAGACATGTATGAACAAATTGTTTCCTCTCTCAATAATGCTAGCCTAGACTTAAATACCTTTAGAAGAAAAAAATTATACATGTGGACCTGGCTGAAGCGATTATGTGGCTGAACTTCATAATGCATCCAGAGATGCTTTTTGTGTTGTGAACAAGGGAAGCCAAGGGCGGCCCTGTATATACAACAAAAACAGAGGGCTAATGCCAGGTTCAAGTATGCATTAAGGTATATAAAAAATAATGAGGATGAGTTAAGCAGGGATGTTCTGGCTAGAAATCTTACCAGTAAGAACCCAAGAAACTTTTGGGAAGAATTAAAAACAATGAATAATAGCGCAATGTCTCTCCCTGCTAATATTGAAAATGTAACTGGGACTCAGAATATAGTCAAATTATGGAAGGAACACTACAGTGAGTTATTCAACTCTGGACATAAGAACAATAATGTTAATTGTGATGCTACCTATAATGCAGATATAAGAGTAGTGTATTTGAATTTGAGACTAAACATACCAAAAATGTTTAGATTGTAACAAATCATGTGGTATTGATGGTATTTCTGCTGAGCATCTGAAATTTAGTAGTGACAGATTAGTGCCTCTGTTAGCTTTGTGCTTTACAGGTTTACTCATACATGGTGTTTTGCCGGACACAATGTTATCCGTTGTTTTGGTGCCAGTACTAAAAGATAAAAAGGGTAAAATCAACAGTAAAGATAACTATAGACCAATAGCCTTGGCCAGTATTATGTCTAAGGTGTTTGAATATATACTCATGAATAGACTTGAATGTTACCTCTTTACTAGTGATAACCAATTTGGTTTAAAAAAGAAACAATACTGATATGTGTGTGTATGCCTTGAAGGAAATGGTCTGTAAATACGAAACTCTAGATGCTAATGTATTTTTGTGTTTACTGGATGCCTCTAAAGCATTTGATCGTGTTAATCATGACAAATTATTCATGAAACTCTGTGGTGACGTGTGTGTATATATATATGTATATAGTCTAAAAGTCACTAAAGGGGAAATATCACTAAATCTAAGCTGAATGGCAACAGCAAGTCATAAACGAACCAACGGGGCTGTTCGTATTGTTTTGGGCTAGCCTAGAGATGTTGTTTCCTATCTGACCTAATCGTTGGTGCTGAGTGTAATTAGGTGGTGTTTCTAAGGTGACAAATGGGGTAGACAGTTGTCCGTACTTAAGTATAGTTAGGGGTAATGTCTATAGCTTCTAAATTGGTAAGGTAAGAGAGAGTTAGGTAGGCTGTTTGTGGGACACAGGAATCTAATGGTAGGCTCCCAAAGGAATATCTAATTCAACGCACCGGTAAGTGCTTTTGATTGTTTGCTAGAACCTAAGTAACCTAACTGGGGTGTCTACCCCACGCTATCACATTTGGCGACGAGGATGGGATTCAATTAAGCTCATGGGATTCAATTAAGCTCATGGGATTCGATTAAGCTCATTGGATTTAATTTAGCTCATTGGATTGAATTTGGCTCATTTGATTAAAGTTTGTTCATTGGGTTAAATTTGGCTCATTGGTTTAATTTGGCTTATTGGGTTCAAGTGGTTGTTTGGAAAATTGGATGTAGCCTAGTGGGTCGTCCGATTTGGTTTGTTTGTGTGGGTAAGCTACCGTACTATAGCGTAGGTCCCGCCGGCATAACTCTAAAACTAATTCCTACTCAGCCCTAAATCTAATACAATTCACTATTCAGCCCTAACTGGGGAGTAACTAGATCAAATTTAAACCAAATCTAACCTACTTCACGTGATGTGGCCTAATTCGGTTTTGCTCTAGCATGTCGGTGATTGGCCATATAAGCCCCTACGAAGACTCTGGGGAGGACTTCGAAGCTTATGCCACTAGGGTGAGGTTGTTTTTCGAGGCAAATTCCATTCCTGATGCTAAGAAAGTACCTACCTTTTTAACTATAATAGGCCCTAAAACGTTTGGTTTAGTTATGGACCTAGTTTCTCCTAAAGTACCGGAAACCTGCACCTATAATGAATTGGTACAGGCCCTAACCGATCACTACAAACCCCGAGTAGTTCTCATCTATGAACGTTTCAAATTTTATTCAAGGCATCAGACGGGAAATGAAAGCATTGCAGAGTTTGTTGCAGGAATAAAAAGCCATAGTCGTACGTGTAAATTTGGGGACAAATTAGATGAAATGCTGAGAGATAGGTTTGTAATGGGTCTCAAAGAGGAGTCTACCCAGAGAGCCCTATTAGCCATACAGGACCTAACTTTTAGTCAGGCTGTAGAAATAGCTACGGCTAGAGAAGCAGCTGCTAAAGATGTTAGAGCTTTTGGAAATCACAGTAGTAAAGCCCAACCCGTAAATAGCTTTAAATCTTCTAGGCCTGGCAGACCTAATGAGCCTACTAGACAGGCAAATAAAAGGTATGAGGCGAATACGACTAAGCCTACTAATTCTACTAAGCCTTCCAAGCCATGTACAGGGTGTGGAAAACACCATTGGAAGAAGGATTGCCCTTTTAAAGAAGCAGTTTGCCGAAACTATAGTAAAATAAGTCACATAGCTAAAGTGTATTTTTCAAAGAAAACGAAGGGTGAAAATTATAATTTTAACATTTCTAGTGTAAATCCTCAAAGGGGAAATACTTCGAACATTGGAGTGGAGTACCTATTTTATGAGCAGCAAAGTGGGAAAAATACAGGCCCATATATTGTAGAGGTAGGCCTAAATGGAATTACAGTTCCTCTAGAACTAGATGCAGGTGCTGCCCGAACTGTCATGTCCAAAACAGTTTTTGACAAGATTTTCAAAAACACACCTAAACTACATGCATCTAAAACTATTTTGAAGAAATATGGGGGACATACAAATACCTATTTGTGGAGAAGCATCCGTCACAGTTACACTCAACCAGAAAACTTTGTCTCATCCCTTAACCCTTTTAGTGGTGGATGAGCAAAGGCCTACTCTACTAGGCCGTGATTGGATTGATGCTTTGAAAATACCGATTGACAAAATGTTGCCAAGGGGTCAGGCAGATGTGCATACACTCTCATATCCATCTGACATAGACTCATTGTTAACCCTTTGCCTGTCCAAAGCATTTTCATAAGTTTGGTCCAAACGTCCATGCTTGTTTTCAGACTTTTGGTTATAGGAGGTTTATTTGGTTTAGTTGGTGGGTAATATGTGATCATAGAATGTATCACACTAAATATTATTTATGATGCGCTCTGTGTATCATATGTGATGCACGGGACAGGCAAAGGGTTAAGGGAGTTTTCTTCTGTTTTTGGGCCTGAAGTAGGCAACCTAAAAGGCCATCAGGTCTGCATAGAAGTAGATCCTAATGTAACTCCGAAATTTTGTAAGGCTCGTTCAATTGCGCATCCGCTGCGGGAGAAGGTAGATTTAGAAATTGACAGGCTGCTAAAAGATAAAATTATTGAACCAGTCACACACGCTAAGTGGGCTGCCCCAGTAGTTCCTGTACTAAACTATATGGGAATAGTTCCGGTTATATGGGAATTACCGTTTAACAGCAAATAGAGCCGTCCTTCTAGATTGCTATCCTATACCCAAGCCTGATGAATTATTTAGCTCTCTTGCTGGGGGTAAATATTTCACAAAACTCGATATGTCCCAAGCCTATGCTCAACTAAGCTTAGATGAAAACTCTAAAGAATTAACTATCATAAATACGCACCGAGGCCTATATAAGAACAATAGGCTATGCTATGGAATAGCATCGGCTCCAGGTATTTTTCAGAGGACAATGGACCAAGTTCTAGGTCACATTCCAGGGGTACTTTGCTTTCTAGATGATGTCCTCATTTCAGGTTCGTCTAAAAAAGAACACCTAACTAGATTAACCACGGTTCTAAAAAGACTCCGGGATGCCGGACTTAAGCTAAAGAGAGAAAAGTGTTCATGGGTCACTAACGAAGTTTCATATTTAGGGTTCCGCATAGATGCCTCAGGCATTCATCCAACGATGGATAAACTAGAAGCAATAAAAAATGCACCACCTCCACAAAACATCACACAGTTACAAGCTTATTTAGGTCTCCTAAACTTTTATAGGAAATTTTTGCCTAATGCATCGACTTTCCTTGAACCCCTAAATAAGCTATTACGATCTGGGGAACAGTGGAGATGGGAGAAAACTCAAAAGGAAGCATTTGAGGCTTCCAAGGACGTACTACTGAAGTCCACGCTCCTAGTGCATTATGATCCTAAACTTCCTCTCGTAGTTTCAGCAGACAGCAGTTCTTATGGAATTGGGGCAGTGTTATCTCACCACATTGATGGTGTAAATAGGCCTATCTGTTTTGCTTCTAGAACACTAACTAAGACTGAAAGACGATATGCACAAGTGGAACGTGAAGCATTAGCCTTAGTATTTGCAGTAAAAAAATTTCATTTCTATCTATGGGGTCATGAATTTAAACTAATTACTGACCATAAGCCTCTCTTAGGTTTATTTTCACCTAATAAAAATATTCCAGTTATGGCCTCAGGTAGGATTCAACGATGGGCACTGATTCTACAAGCCTATAAATTTGACTTAGTACATCGGTCAGGTAAACTTCTAGGTACGGCTGATGCGCTAAGTAGGTTGCCCTTAGAAAATCCAAATGATTGTGTACCTATACCTACAGAATGGGTTCACTTGGTGGAGTTTTTGAAATCCACTCCAGTATCTGCGGTACAAATAGAGCAGTGGACAAAATCAGACCCTATTCTGTCTAGGGTCATCCATTTCTGCTCACTTGGTTGGCCTACTAAGGTTGAGAGTGAATTACAGCCTTTTTATCAACGTCAGTCTGGCCTCTCGATTCAAAATGGCTGTCTCTTATGGGGCCACAGAGTGATTATTCCAAATGAAAGCAGGTCGAATTTAGTGAAGGAACTTCACGCTGAACACATGGGCGCAACAAAAATGAAAGAGCTGGCGAGAGCTTATTTCTGGTGGCCTGGTTTAGATGGAGAACTCGAATCATTGGTTCGTTCCTGTCAAAGCTGCCTAGAGAACAGAGATCTCCCAAGGAAAAGTCCACTTCATCCTTGGGAATGGCCTACTATACCGTGGCATAGGATCCATGTTGACTATGCAGGTCCTATAAATAATACTTATTTCCTAGTCATTGTGGACGCCTACTCTAAGTGGGTGGAAATTTTTCCAACCACTTCCACGACTTCGGGTGTTACTATTCGCTTACTCCGTTCGGTTTTCGCTCGATGGGGTTTACCCGTAGTCCTGGTTTCCGACAATGGTACTTGTTTTACCAGTGAGGAATTTCGTTCCTTCGTCCACCTAAATGGCATTAGACACGTCCGGTCTAGTGTTTCCCACCCGTCTACTAACGGTCTCGCGGAAAACATGGTCCGTACTTTCAAATCGGCCTTGCGTCATTCTCGTGTGGAGGAAATGCAAGTGGTGTTGGATAAATTTTTGTTTAAATATCGAATAACACCTCACACCACGACGGGGGTGTCTCCCTCTAAACTTATGATTGGCCGGGCGTTATGTGCCTGGTTACTTGGTCCGTATATTAATATCCTGGTATAATCACCAGACAATGATTGCAAGATGGGGTGGGGTTAATTAAGAGACATTCTCTGTGACCAATGGTGTCAGGCAGGGAGGGATACTATCCCCCTATTCATTCACTGTTTATATGGATAATCTATCTGTTGTGCTGAACACCTGTAAAATAGTCTGCTTTATTGGTGCAATGATTGTTAATCATCTGATGTATGCAGATGATCTAGTTCTTATTTCTCCATCTGTCAAAGGGCTCAGCACACTTTTGGAGGTGTGTGAAAGGTATGGGAAGGATAACGACATAAAACATAATCCTGATAAAAGTCATGTTACGATTATGAGGACCAAGGCCTACGAGTATATAAAATTTCCTTAATTTCAAGTGAATGGTATGGTGCTGTCAGAAGTAACCCAGACTAAGTATCCTGGCTACATACTAATGGATAGTCTTTCAGATGACTATGATATTCTAAGGCAATGTAGACAATTATATGCTCAGGGAAATACCTTGGTTAGAAAATTTCATGTGTGTACATTAGATGTTAAGTTGATTTTGTTCAAAACTTTTTGTACTCCAATGTATACAGCTCATTTGTGGTGGAACTACAGGATGTATAATTTGAGGAAATTATATGTTGCATATAATAATATTTTTAGGAGTTTATTAAGGACTCCAAGATTTTTAAATGGTGCTCCTTCTAGTGTCAGTATGCTGTTTGTAGTCAATAAGGTGCCTAACTGTGCCAGTCATTCGTATTCGATGTAATTATTCTACATCTGCGTTTCGGGGTACTTGGCTGTAGGGCCGGCTCAAAGGGTTGTGGCGTCCTGAGCCAATTTTGCTTTGGCGTCCGCCCCCATCCCATTTTTTATATAAAGGTTTTTTAGTTAAAAAAATAACATTTTTTTATATAATTTTATTGTTTATTTCATTCAGTACATTTTATTAAAATTTTAAAATAAAAAATATATTTTATTAATTTGAATTCATTAACCATTAACCAAGTAGCATTAATAACATACTGTACATACTCGTTAAAATTTCGGCTTCAAAGATTAACTTTTCGTGCCTTAGCAGCTGCAAATCTTTGGATTATTTCATCCAGATCTAAATCCTTGGCGATGGCCTGTTCAGTTTATAAGGTTGTCAACCCATCCAACCGATCTTGTTTCATCGTGGAACGGAGATAAGTTTTGATTAATTTCATCTTTGAAAAGCTCCGTTCTGCGCTGGCCACTGATACTAGCGATGTTACAAGAATTCTCAGCGCCACAAAAAGATTTGGCAATGATGCCGTCATATTTTTTGAGCCGAATTGCAAGATTTTCGTTGGAGAATAACTGCCTTCGAAATGGTTTCGCAAATATTTTAATTCTTCGTATAAATCGATGCCGAAGATATCTTTCTGATTACCATCTGTAGCAGAATTTCTAAATCCATACAATTCTTACGCAGCTCGTTGTCACTCATTTCTGTGGCATTATTCAAATTGTATAGAAATTGGAATTGATCGTTATGCTTTACGATCAACTCAAATCTGTCTTTCAGTTACTGGATTGCGTTGTCTAAAATGTTGGAAAAGTTGATACTACAATTTTCCTTTTCTGTCGTTCCAACTTCGTCTTCGTGTTCATAATCAAACATTATTTTTCGGCGGCGAATTCTTGTTTGCTCAAATTCAGGTTCAATTTCCAATTCGATTGCCAACTTTTTTGCATCGTCTAGAAGGCATTTAAATTTACCATCTGTTCTGTAATTTTTAAGGTATTCGATTGATTTTGAAAGCAGGGAGACAGCTTGCGACATATTCAAATTGACCTCTTGAAGAGCTTTGCTTGTGATGTTTATTTGGCTCAAAATGTCGTACCAAACAATCAGGCAGCAGATAAATTTGAAACGTCCAATTTTTTGTAAGAGAGAACTCGCCTCCGATCTGTTTCTTGCAGCTGTTATTGACGTTACATTAATTTGTTCGTCCCAAAAACTGTTTAATGCCTGTATAATTTCCTTAAGTTGATGTCTCATCGGTCTCAACGCATTTATGCGACAGGCACATCTGGTTTCGCTAAGTCCCTTCAATGTCAAGCCTTTTACATTTTGTCTAAGTATATCCCATCGTTGTGTAGACGACGAGAAAAAAAACGTAAAGGTGTTGTACAACATCGAAAAAAGTGACAGATTCTATGCAACATCTGGCTGCATAGTTGACCACCAAATTTAATGTATGTGAGGAACAAGGAACGAAGAACGCTCGTGGATATAATGTTAAAATTCAGCTTTGCACCTCATTGTGTTTGCCTCGCATATTGGATCCATTGTCATATCCTTGTCCTCTTAAATCAGACAACGATATTTCATTTTCTTGTAAAATTTCTAGAATTTATTATTATTATATATTCTCTGATGTAGCAGTGTTGATAACTTACCTATAATATGGTTAAAAAAATTAAGAAGAATTGCAGCGGTCTGGTGAGAGTCGGCGCCGCGTGAGAAACAGCTGTCCATTGTTTACATTGTCCTCGTCCCACAGCCACACCTCTCTCTTCCCTCACCTCCCGCGCCCTAATTTTCTATGTAGAATTCCTTTTTTAAACTGTTCAGTTGTTTCTTGTTGATTGATAGCGATATTTTGTCTTTTTTTCTGTTGCTCTTTCGATTTTTGGCGCCCCCTGAACTTCGGCGCCCTGAGCCAGTGCCACGTTGGCTCGCCCCTTAAGCCGGCCCTGGCTCCATAACTTATGAATAAATGAAGGGATTAGGATAATACTTCACTCAAATATTACCCACCAACAGGTGATGTGTAATCGCCCACTCCCTGGGTCATACCTTCAAGGTCAAGGTCACAGCAGGGTCAGAGTGTTATATATAATTAATATAATTATAGATACTTAAATAGAAGTAAATTTAATTTTTAAGTTCAATTTCAGTTCACATTTTAACTTTATTTTAATATATTTTGGAATGGACACCAATTCAGAAAGGCTGGAACCTCCTTAATTTTACATTTATTTCATATATGAAAATTATTTCACGAAAGTAACACGTGAATAATATTTATGATAAAGATAACCACGAAGGAAATTAAAACACAAAATAGTGCTCAAGCGCTTTCGTCTAATGACATCCTCAGGAAATGAGGATGAGAGTACCAATATGGCGGACTTTTGACTTCAACATTTTAAGCTTATGCGCTATCCAATAATTTCTAGAGATCAGTGGGTTGTGTGCTCTGTTGGGTGATTTACTTGGAGCCCAATATGAATTTTGGTTACTATAATTAATCGGCCAAATATCGAAGTATACGCTACACGAACTAGTCATGTTTAGCATGGAAATGCAAAAATTCTAAGGTAATTACTCTAGCTTAACCTACAAAAAAAAATCCACTTACATGCGGTTGTATGCTCTATTAAAAGTCTAATAAGTAATTTATTTTTTTTAAATAAAACAAAAAATTTGTCCACTATTCTTAACCTTAGCCAAATAAAACTTAGCATAAACTGTATATTTAGCTATAAACAGTATTATACAATGAATGACTCTACCTAACCCTCATAACAATACGGAACAACAGTGACGCTTCCACTGAAATCCCCTCCCCACTTCAAGACAAGTATAAACAAACATATCTCTGACCAGAGCTGTGCCTAGTGGAGCTAATTAGCGACGCTAGTTAATTATTAGCGCATCCATTAGCGGCGCTACTTTTCAAAATAGTTAGCGGAACAGAGGGCGCCGCTACATTTTTAGGCAATGTTAGGCACTAACCGCTAATATAAATTAAAATGAATAGAGTCTTAGAATGGTATTCTCTATATTACGTTGCTTTTTGTGCATAATGCTGAACGCAGAATGTATAATAATAAACAGTTTCCTCAACTGAGTATGTAAAGGAGGACAATGTCTTTCCAATAAATAAGTTTAATTATAAATATCAAATTACACAATTTTCTTGAATACCCAATAATCATTTTAAGATATAATTTTGTTCCCATTTGACACTATAAAAGATAATAACAAATAGCGAACACATATAAATATATACAAATGAATTATTATTATTAAAAAATAGTACTTAGCTATACATTTCATAAAAATTAGCGCCAAAATTAGCGTTAGCGTTAACGCCGCTAATTTTAAAAACTCTTAGCGTTAGCGGCACTAGAATTATTTGCGTTAGCGTTAGCGGCGCTATATTTATCAGTTAGCGCGCACAGCTCTGTCTCTGACCGATATGAATGTAGGGTTGTCACGGCCAAAGCTTTCCAAGTCCAGAGATTTTATATTAACAATTTTTTAGGAGCGGAAATTCTCTCTGTACTATACTTTATCATTGATCGATTAATTGATTATAAAGAACATAAAAACAAACAGACAAGTACAAAAAATACTGTCCCATTCACGCATGAATGTATGTACTTCGAATTACAGTTAATTTTTTAAAATTAAAATTGACAATAAGAGTATGTAACTGATACCGATTGATTATAAAGACCATAAGAACACAGAAATTAGAACAAACAACATAAGAACAAACAGACAAGTACAAAAATACTGTCCCATAAACGCATGAATGTACATACTTCGAATTACAGTTAATTTTTAAAAATTAAGATTGGCAATAAGAGTATGTAACTGATACCTACAAAACATACTACTTTGATTAAAAATTTCAATTGAAAATATTCGGAATTTATGGCTTACCTTTATTTACTGCCATTTAAATCCATTCTTTTTGTTGCTTATTGCAGCCTTCACGAGAGGGTATTGGGTTTTTCAATTCAAGAATTTTTCAATAACTTATAGAATGATAGTTAACTCTAGAACAAAAGCAAGTAATATATTGAAAGGATGGCAACACTGCCCAGAGGATACCGCAATGATGTCGCCATCAGGCAGAGTTGGCAATGAATTATATTTTTTGAAAAGTAGCAAAGTTTATTAAAATAGATTATAAAGCAAAGATCATTATAAATAAAATTTGAAATTTGTATAAAGATTCCAAAAATTATTTTAAAAAGTATTTAAATTATAAAATCTGCAAACAGTTTCAAGAATGCGTGAAAATCCGGAGATTTCGCAATTCTGACCTATTCCGACAAGGCTGAATTTCGGGAGACTCCGGCCAAAATCCGGAGAGCTGCTGGCAGCGAATGCCATAAACCGAGAAAGCCGGTTAAAACAATTCTGACATGAACATTGAGGATCGTTGTACTCTGGTAGACTACTTTACCACGATTCGAAAAAATGCCCCTCGTTTACGAAGAAATTTTGTATCTGAGAAAAATTATATTATTTGGTGCGCTTTGAACAATTCTTGGAATTGATGCATAACGTTTTATAATGTTTCAATATTTAAGTTATATGGGATTTAGTTAAGACAGCTGTCGAACTGATTTTCCTCTACAGTTCAAATAAACTTTCACTGAAAAAAAAAAAGTCTTGACAAAATGAGGCCCTTATTTCGTTAAGACTTTTTTTCCAACATACGGTAGGCCTCATTATGAGGCTCAATACTTATTAAAACGTGCAGGATAATTTTCGACACTGAAATACTGTATATTCTCTATTTAGTATTTAATGCTTATAATGAGTAACTTTTAACATTGAGAATTGTTTTAATATTATTAATAAAATTTTTATATTTGTATTTTCATTAACATTTCAGGAAAAAATTTACTGTAATTTTTGTTGTAAAAATGGTAGCTCATAATCATATGTACAATTAATTACGAGAGTTGGGATACATCATACCCTGCGCTACATTTACGACCAGTGTATCCCGACTTCTTTAACCAATGGTACCGCCCTGGAAGTTGACAATTATTTGCAACACAGTTTCAGCATAACACTTCACTTTAAAACTTAGTTTCTAAAATAATTTAATAGAAATAATTTTCATAGTCTTAAAAAAAAAATGGCGAATTGGCACATTATATACACTGAGGTAGGTTGATTTTCCGCATTTTTTAGATATCGACTTTGGACTAGTCGAGATAGTCAGGGCTTAATATGATGATAACTGACAAAATATTTCAGATCTCTAGCTTTAACCATTTTTTGAGGAACCAGGGGCGGCTCGTCGGTAGGCACTGCGGAACTGTAGCACCTCCATGATCTTATGATCTTTATATTTAAATATTTAAAATAGCCTCTCTGATTGTTTTTTTCAATGAACTTTGAGTTTTTAAATCAGATTATATCCTTTTTTCCTTAAACTATTTCAATGCCGAACGAATGAATCACGAAAGTAGCTTCAACCTTCCCGTGGAACTGCGTACTTAACAGTTCCAGATTTTGTTCGAAACGTTTGAAACCTCGGTGGCGGACGTACAAAGAGCGAGTCAGAATCATCCAAAGCACTGTGGACAGAGAAGTGCCGATTTGTTTGTTTGACGTGGTAGTTGTGTTGCTGTATCGTTTGCTAATTCGAAATTTAATTTCCGAATTGCATTTATCAATGATTCGTTATCATTTATTTTTTGTCGTGAGATTGAAGTTAATTATATAATAATTGGATTATTTACAATATATAGCTTTCATTTCTTAGAATATTTTTTCGCTCAGAATAAAAACAGAAGAATGGAATTTGTTTTTAAATAAAATTTTTGCCAAATTCGAAATTACCCGTTAAGCGTAAGTACCCTATAATTGATTTTATGATACTATTTTACTTATTTTTCTGACTGAGTAGTGAGTAGTTATCTATTAATCTATTCGACTTTCTCTCCCTCTCTCTCTCATATATATATATATAATCGACACAATTGTTCGCAATTTCTGAGGCAGCACCCCCATAACTGAAAGTCACGAGCCGCCACTGGAGGAAACCGTTTCAAAAATCGTCAAAAAATCGTACCGAAAAATACCGCATTTTCGCAATTTTCGGCCGAAAAAATCATGCTATTTTCATAAAAAAATCCTGAAAAAAGTTACAATTTTATTGAAAAAAAGTAAAAAAAACATGTACAGAGTCAAATAGACACATTTAGATCCCAAGATCATCATAATTTTCACTGTAAGAGCCCTTAGAAGCAAAGGAAGGCCTCATCTGGCGGCTTAGGGCCTTGGCCAGAATGTGTTTGTGCCTTGATTCGAGTTCATAAACAGTATGGGAAGCTTCAGATGTCAGCTTCACGGCCCTTTCAACACTCTGAGAATGTGAAAGCAGATCAGGCAGCTCCAGCTTGGTGCCATTCAGCAATGCTTCTTGAAGCTCCTGGTCAGAAAAGTCTTCTGTGAGAGCAGGTTCACAGATGCCACTTTGAGAAAGGTTGATTAGTTCTGACCAGTGGGTAGCTTCAATGTTGATGGCTGTGATCTTCTTCAGCCTCTTCTTGGCTGGCTTCCCACTTCTGAAAGAATAATAATTAATTGATTTTTTATTCCAGTTTAAGATTTAATCCCTATTAGTCTCAGAATTGCTGATTTAATTTAACTTAAATTTAAAAAAAAAAAAAAACCGAGTTCTATAAATCCCCATAATCGAATTTTTTTTTTAGAAAGAAGGTAAGATTATTTCCATTATCAGAGGGGAGGGGGGGAATTGGGATAAGAGAATGTGAAAAAAAATTCGATTATGGGGATTTATAGAACTCGGGCCTTTTTTTTATTAAATAAATCCCCATAATCAAATT
Source organism: Bathynomus jamesi (assembly GCA_023014485.1). NCBI lineage: Eukaryota > Metazoa > Arthropoda > Malacostraca > Isopoda > Cirolanidae > Bathynomus > Bathynomus jamesi. Next base: position 950,525 of record JAJOZX010000915.1, read on the forward strand.
TTTTTTTCACATTTTTTAAATTAATAAATGCTTACTTGATGGACAGAATTTTCTTGAGAGCAGCTTCTTTCACTTCCAAGGCATCAGACTTCATCATGGAGTACAGCACATTCTCGGACAGCAAGGCAAAAGCATTGTACTTCAGGTTCTTGAAAGCAACACCCTGGATTTCTTCAGACTGCTGCTTGATCCTCTGGATCATGTTGAAGATGTACAGCTGATTGTGGAACTTGCTGTCCCTTTTGATCTCAAACCAACTGACTGCATACACTTCTACAATGAACTTGATGGCCTGGTAAAGCTTATCCTGTAGTTCTGGAGGGTAAGCACCTCTGGTCCACAGACACATCATCTAATTGCCAAAGTCAACCATCTTGCATGGTTTAATGGTCCAATTTTCCAGGCAGCAAATCTTGGGTTGACTTTGCCCCTGGAAATTCCAAGCACATACTCCAAAAGAAGCCTCTGGTCGCTACTGAGATCATTCAGTGTCTCCTCAGCAAATTCCATGTCATCCAGGGGGCCACTGAGTTTGGTGAATTCCACTTGTGGCAGATCTTGGTAGTCAATTTCACAGAGTTTTCCGAGCGGACCAGTGAAAGCAGTGGGACTTTTGGTACTGCCATCAAGATGCTTGAAAACAGCTCTGAAAGGAAGCTCATTCTGATGGAGTGAACAGCCAATGGTGTGCAATTTCCGCTCAATTTTATTTTCCAGAGCTGTTACAAGGCCTCTTTCCCAGCCAGTGTTTGTATTTGTGTTGTCAAGGAGGACAGCTTTCAGGGTATGAACACTGTTAAACTCCTCCAAGACACTAGCAACTTCTTCACCAAGAAGAACTCTAGTCGCACCTTTAATTGGGATGACTCTTTGAGTAAGATATGTTCCACTTTCAGTTCCCGGCTCCTTTGTGAAAGTCAAATGGTGCTATTGTCCCTTTCCTTTCTTCAGCTTAGTCTCCCCATTTTCATCCTTAACTTCTCTGTACAGCAAAGTGTCCTTGTCAACTTTCCCATCAACCCCAATACAGACTAACTTTTCCAGACCCTCATTGTGCTTTTCATCACTTTTCACTTTCATTCTAGCTTTTCCCTGTCCATTTTCGATTTATCAACTATTATCTGTTTCACATCAAGGCCAGGCTTAAGCAGGTCCATAGCTTATAAGTCCAGGAGGAAGGCATTAGCAAGACTTGCCCCAAGATTGGAAGAAACATCACCCCTGATCAGTTCCATGGCATATCTGGGGGTTTTCAAAAAGCTGTAACCTACACTTGGGTGCCTCCTTGGCTTGAACTCTTCAGCTTCACTACCAGATGGCTGAAATGAAATAAAAAATAAATAAATTACTAAGCGAAAATGGGGGAAAAAGTAGGGAAAAATATGGGTAAAAATCGACGAAAATGGGCGGAAATAAGAATAAATTACTTAAACGAAAATGGGGAAAATAGGGGGAAAAAATGGGTAAAAATTCAGGTAAAAAGTCGGCGAAAATGGGTGAAAAAAAGAATAAATTACTAAAGCGAAAATGGGGGAAAAAAGGGGGGAAATAGGGACAAAAAGTAGGGATAAATTTGGGTAAAAATGGGATAAGATATAAGAAAAAAAATATATTACCTCTCCTGATTCTCCTGAGCTGGATTCAAAAGAAATATCTTGTGAAGGTGTGGAGGCAAAAGTGGCCAAATCCACTTCCTGCTGCTGTTGAATCTGGCTCTGTAATCTTTCTGCTTCAGCTGCAGCCCTCTGGTCTCTCTTCACAGCAGCTTTATCCACAGATCCCAGCTGGAAAGAGCCCTTGGGTCCTATTTTGGCCTCTGATCTCTCAAGTATTCCCTCTCCTCTACTGGAACCTGAAATATTAAAATATATTAAATAGCGGATCTAAAATAAGAGAAAATCCTGAAAAAAAATTTATTATTAATTTCTATTACCAGTGGGGGGGGGGGGGGGGGAGGAAGATTACAGGAGGAAAATGTGGATATTTTTCAATTACAAGAATTGAATTTCCTTCCATTTAAAAGGCACCTAATCGAACTAAGTTAGGCCAGTTAAAAGTTAAAAAAATAATAGCATTACCTTCTTACTGGGAGGACAAGTGCAAATTATGTGCTGTGTTTGACAATTTTCTTTCTTGCACTTCACAGTATTGTCATCACAGGGACGAACAGGTAGCTTACAGGTGCAAGCAGAAATGTCAAAAAGTTTATCCAGCTTTTCCTCCAGATTCTGCTCCTGGACTGTAGAAAGAGATTTCCTGTTTATCTCTTTTGCTTTCTTGAAGCACACTTTATCCACCAATTTCACTACATAATATTCCTCATACAGGGGCAGCCGCGGGTTCACTGCCTGCCAGATCTCAATCACATCCTTTGCTATCATCTTAGCAATATCATAGTCTTTCAAGTCCGGGTGGCTGTTTTGGAGGAAATAACTGTACTGAATAACTTGGCGGAGGGTAGGAGGCTCTGTTTTATCCAAAGGGGAAGGCTGGCCACTGAATTTTTTGGCACTATCACTTCGAGTTAACACTGCAGACTTCCGTTTTTTAGCCATTTTTATGAAATATCTGAAAATAAACACAATTAAATGAACGCATCATAAAATAACTTAATTTAATACACATTTTATAGGTAAATATCATTAAAAAATACAAAATAATACACTAATAAACATCTATAATGCATTTACAATAAATTTTAAGCATCGTTTTGTTAAAAAAGCCGAATTTTAATTGATTATTTTGATGAAATAAGGTCCGATATTTTGTTTGTTTACATTGCGCGAATGCCGCGCGCGCGATTTTACACGTAAAATTCGGCAATTTTACAACTTAAAAATAATTAACAATCTTCAAAAAATACAATAATTTTCACAAATATGAGTTGGTGCAACGTTTTTTATACATTAATACCTTTCTATCTAGACTAGTCCAAGATCACAGTTCCAAAATCAACCTACCTTAATATACACTATGCTATAAGCTATATACATGTGCATTATATGATAATTAAAACCCACTCTAATAGACAGAGTTTATTTCCACAACAGTTTCGATGCCCACTGGCATCCTCTTCGGGTGGATACAGAAAAACGAATGAACCAAAAACAAGAGGGAAAACAGACCAGGGACCATTAAGAAATTACATTTAAATGTAATTTAAATGTAATAAATTTAATAATAAATTTAATAATTATGTAAAAAAATAATATAATAGAATCTGTACGTATAGAACAAGAAGATAGTTTTAAATTTGTGCGAATGGTACTTATAAGCGGGTCCCTTTAATAAAAATGCCCTTCCATTGTCGGGAGAACGGGATCTAACCTAGGTGCGAATTTCTTAATGGCCCCTGGACTGTTTTCCCTCTTGTTTGTGGTTCATTCGTTTTTCTGTATCCACCCGAAGAGGATGCCAGTGGACATCGAAACTGTTGTGGAAATAAACTCTGTCTATTAAAGTGGGTTTTAATTATCATATTTTGACCTTCACGTAGAAAAAAGTGAAGTTTTTTGCATTTATGTGCATTATATATACACCCCATATACTTCCTGGAGGTAGATATGGCTACGTCATGTCCATGTTGCAACACTGCTTCCCAATAGATCAACAAAGTTATGCGACGTTGGGGCTGGGTAATAGTCGGATAGATGACCTACTTAGGGTCCAGATGATGAAACCACCCGTGGTTCGGATTCCACGTTAAGCTGTTGGTCCCTCCTATCACTTTATTATTAGTACAAAGGGTAAATCCTACAATTAACTATAAATACATCATTACGTAGATAGGTTTTGTGGGTGGTCCTGTATGGGCCGTAAGGGATGGGAATATGAGCTAACCCATATAGTTAGTTAACTTGTTTAGTTCGAGTAGATTTCCTTTCCTCTTCGTCTGTAAGATTTATTTTAAAGTTTACTAATTTTTTTAAATCATTATTTTTTGATGCGCTTTCTTTTGTCACGTTGGGCTACTGGATTAAAATTTTATTCTCATAATTAGAGGAGGAGGGGGAAAGTAACAGGAACTCTAAGGAGACCTTCCACCGCGTAATAAGAGAGGTTTCTCTCAATTCAAGGGAAACTGTTTACGATAAAGAAAATTCCGCGCAGTCCCTGGTTCAGCCATGGAGCGTGCTAAAATGAACATGATCCGCGCACTTCGTTTCGTGGCATTTTTTTTTAGTTAAATTAGTAAGATCATAAAATGCACCATGAGCGATTAGTAGAGTGGTTAACAACATACCTCGAGTGAGATTATAGAACACCAAGTGCAATGAATGTTGTTATTTGGAGTTTTGGGAGAGAAAGGTTGCCGTATTTGTTTAGCACGCTATTTGCACTCTCTGGATCAACTTGGACGAATGTGAAATCAGCGCGATACGCGCACTTTACTGCCCGGAATATTTTGAACGTACTTTACTGAAATTTATATTTTTAAAATACTGTACATTTTTTCTCTTAACTGAACCATACTGCTATTCTCGAAATATCAAACTTTAGTCTATGCTATTTATCGTGACCCGACAATTCAGCGCCGACAATTCAGCGCAAGACAATTCAGCGCAAGACAATTCAGCGCGAAAATACCAACAAAGAAGAAGAAAGAACAAATCCAGAGGGAAGAGAGGCTTGCAACTGTTAGGTTAGGTTAGGTTAGGTTAGGTTAGGTTTCTAGTTTTTTAAATAAAATCTTAATTTTAACAATTCTAACAAATTTTGTTTTTTTAAATAAAATTTTAATAATTATACTCCTTTGAATTTTATCTCCGATTTGTCACTCCTTCGTTATGTCACTCCTTCGTTATGTCACTCCTTCGTTACGGTATTTATGTCACTCCTTTGTTATGTCACTCCTTTGAAATGTCACTCCTTCGATACAGACCCAATTTAGCATATATATAAATATACAAATTTTTCTCTCTTTTATTTATTGCGATTTATTTTTATTATTTTTAACTAAACTTTTAACTGTACTGACTTGCGCTGAATTGTCTTTGCGCTGAATTGTCCTGCGCTGAATTGTCGGTGCTCCACTATTTATTTATACAGAATTCATAAAAGGGTTTTCCTAATCTAAAATTAAACAAACCGTTAACATTTAAAAAACATATCTTTGATAAAAAAAAATCCTGTCAAAATTCACTCCGAAAAACAGTTATAATTAATTTTTCGCGAAACACCACAATTATTTCTTTACAAAGACCACCTTACATAGGTACTATATGCGTTTGTCTTCCGAATCGAATGAGACAGGTTCCAGGCCCCAATCTCTCGTATTATTAAAACTGATAAATTTACGAAAAATGTAATTAAAAATGGGATGTGTTCCCGCACCTTCCACTCATTTCCCGCAGCTAAAAAGTTATTCTTAACTCAGTTCCGGATTTCGTCTTTCGTGAAAAAAGTCTAATTAATACTACATATTAATGAGTTAATATGCATACATATGTACTGCTATCACCGTTATTCTTGGCATGCAGTGTACTCACGCGGTTATCCGTGATTCACTCAACTGTGAATCGCGCTAACTGTGTTTTACTAATTGTGACCGTTGTGCACTTATCCGTGATCATGAAACTGAATTAACCGTGAATTGGGGCGGTGTTTACATCTGCGGCTCCGCTCCCGCCAACCCAACAAACTATATAATTGTACAGTATAATATTATACTGTACTAGAATAATACTGTGGGTAGTGGCGCGCGAGGTTGGTGTCAGTGGGTGGTGGGCAGCAGCGGCTATACCATCCACCCACCAGTTGGATATACGGAATTAACCGTGAAATCGGGTTATCCATAATCATGGACTGCTCCTCATTCACGGATAACTGAGTGAGTAAAAAAATAAATTAATATTATATATATATATATATATATATACACACACACACACTGTATATTCATTAACTTTGTTTTTTCTCCCGCCCGAATTGTTCATTCTGACAAAGGTCAAGCTTGTTGCTCCACCTTAGACCTACAGCTTAACGTGGAATCCGAACCCACCATAGGTGGTCAGAAATTGTAAAGTCCTTCGCAGGGTTGTGGAGTCGGAGTCGGAGTCGTGGAGTCGGAGTCGTGGAGTCGCACGTTTCAGGGCGGAGTCGGAGTCGGAGTCGAATTTTTACAATGTGTGGAGTCGGAGTCGGAGTCGGAAAATTTTGGACCGACTCCACAACCCTGGTCCTTCGCCCAGACTCAATTTCACGACCTCCCGATCAACAGTCCAGAGTCTTAACGACGAGGCTACCCATGGTACCCATTTGTCTACCAACCAATTTTATTGAAAAGAAGGCTGAACAGCTGGGTGAGCTGCGCGCCGCCTGTATTTTCAGAGAACTCTTTTTTTTTCCGCAACTGTGCATTACAAGTACTAAATTACGTACATAACGTGTATTAATTAATTAATATCATATTTTTAATATGATTTCAGTGAAGATGCAATTATTGCTTCTCAATAACAAGCAATAACTGTTATTTTAACTTATTTAAATATTGATTTTTAATTACGATTGCTAAAACTAAAGAAACGAGAACATTCTCTGTCGAGAAGAATTTTAGTTTACTTTATTTAAATCAGACAACGTCCATAGTTCAGCAGGTAACACGGTTTCCGTATGCGGGCTAACGACATCGGATCGATTTGACACAAAATTGACAAGTTATTGTGGGTTAGATTAAGTTAGGGTAGGTTAAGTTAGGTCAAGTTAGGTCGTTAGTTTTTTGCTATGTTATGTTTTGTCGACCAAATGGGTATAGGTCCCCCTTATAAGCGAAGGGAAGACACGGAAGTCGGGTGTTCGAATCCCAATGGTGCTGGTCAGTGCCTTGAAGAGAACATTTAAGGAGCAGGGGCTCAATGCCAAAAAAGGGCACCTCTTTGGGGATCCGGAATAATTTCACAGCAAGGTGGTACATTGTGGTGTGCCTTGAGAGAGAAGTTTTAACGTAGAACTAGTAATTTTATTGTGTTTTTCAGATTTTTTCACATTACGGATTAATTATACAGATTACAAGTTACTTATTAAATATGACTCCCCCACTGCCGATACCGGAAACGCAGACCCGGGCAGCGGGTCTGGATCTGCTAACACCCATTGAAGATGTTCTGGGCCTCTGTCTGATTCACTTTTCTTAAACTTCTGCAACATTCGTGGCCTTTTCTCAAATTTTCAATCTATTGAACATCACCTCTCCTCCTCCAAACCTGATCTTCTTTTCCTCACTGAAACTCAGGTGTCTGGGACGACTGATAACAACCCCTTTTTTGTACCCTCTTACTTTCTCTATACCCAATTTCACTCCAAAGGTGGATGTTGCGTTTACGTACGCAATGACCTAACTTGTTCTCGTATTCCCGAACTCGAATCTTCCGAATTCTATACCCTCTGGGTACGGCTTACATGCTAATCTCAAACTAAATATATCTGCGCTGTTTACCTTTCCCTAATTCTATTGACTATCCAAAATTCTTTGACTACCTTACTTCCAAAGTAGAATACATTCTGTCCTGCTCTCCCTTTGCTGAAATCTCCATTTTAGGCTTTCCTCCCGTTTCACTAACATCCCTGGTGAACTAGCTTACAACTTTTCTATCCTAAATGACCTAGAGCAAATTGTACAGCACCCTACTCGTATCCCCGATCGCCTTGGAGATAGGCCCAACATTCTCGATTTATTTCTTACTTCTCATCCTTATTCTTACTCTGTGAAATTTTTTTCTCCATTGGGCTTCTCCGATCACAATCTTACTGTACAGTATATCCATTTCCTGTCCTATCGCTCCAATTCGGCGATTGGGCGGTCACAAGGCAGTACTTCTCTGATTTTCCATGGAATGATTACTGCTTCGGTGGCCGGGGCCCTTCCGAGTGTGCTGAGTGCATCACGGAGGTGATTCTCTCGGGCATGGAGGCGTACATTCCATATTCTATTCCTACTACTAATGCAAAAAAAAAACATTGTTTTAACTTTACTTGTTCTAATGCTATCCGTAACAGAGAGAAGGCTTTCAGAAGGTACTGTTGTTATCCAACTTTTAACTCTCACTCAGCTTATATTTCTGCCCGGAATCCTGCAAAATCTGTTCTTCGACTCCCCAAAAATTTCTTCATCCGACAAAAATGTGAAAATTCATGCAATTCTAATTCTTCTCGCTTTTTCTGGCATACAGCTAAGACCTTCTTCAACAACTTTACTTCCTCTTCTTTCCCTCCTCTTTTCCATTCTAATGGCCAGAGCTGGGCAGTATTTAAATACATTTGTATTTAAATACATTTGTGTATTTAGAACTGTATTTATAAATACATTGTTTTCCATGTATTTAAATATAGTATTTAAATACTTAATGAGTATTTAAATACAATGTATTTAAATACTTAAAATATAAAAATGTAAATACTTTTACTGGTTTAATACACGTTCTGTACTAGCACAGTACGACGCGTCGACAGTGTAGTACAGCATGGTTCATGTTTCAACGTGTCAGTTCAATCAGTTGTGTGCCACTCTTAGTCGAAAGCGGTTGATTTCTTTATCGTGTGCGTGTCATGGCTTCAACAAGCAAATCCGGTGAATCAAACAGTGATATATCTGCAGATAACAATTTAATGCACCCTCTGTTTGATGGAAAATACTTTAAAATTAAATCTAAAGACGGTAATAAGGTAAAGTGCACCTGCTTGCTGTGTAAACAGGAAGTCTCTGCTGCAAGCAATGCTACAACGAATCTGTACACTCATCTGAAGGTAAGTGTTTTTTTAGACATCAAAAAATATCTTGAAATTGACCGAATAATCGTACAAAACGGCTCTGCCTGAAGCGGGCCTGTGTAACTAACTCGTTGCAATCAATCCAATTTGCGATGGAAAATTCATTGATGAAAAAGCTTTTAAAATCGTCTGATCTATCGAGTGGTGTATTTATTTCGAAATTCACCGTGTCCCCTAAAGTAGAAATTTATCAAAACATGAATTAGTGAATGCATATGTTAAAATTTGTATGTATTTAAAATGTATTTACAAATGTATTTAAATACAATTGATGTATTTTGTATTTAGTATCTAAATACATTCGTAAAATGTATTCAGTATTTAGTATTTAAATACATTTCTCCCATGTATTTAGTATTTAAATACATTCAATGTATTTATTGCCCAGCTCTGCTAATGGCTCAGTTGCCGTCTCTTCTGACAAAGCTGAACTCTTCGCTCAAACTTTCACTTACATTTCAACCCTGGACGATTCCAGTGGTGTTCCCCCATCTCCTCCTCACTCTGACTTTATTACGTCTGAAATTAGAATTTTTTCTAAATATGTTTTTTTCTGCCCTATCTGGGCTCAACTCTAGAAAGGCGTACGATCCTGATGGTGTTCCTCCTGTTGTTCTTAAGAACTGTGCTTCCGTGCTGACACCCTGCCTAGGCAAACTCTTTCGTCTTTGTCTCTCATCTGGTACTTTTCCTTCCTGCTGGAAGTTTGCTTTCATTCAGCCTGTCCCAAAGAAGGGTGACCGCTCTCAAGCCTCCAACTATTGTCCAACTGCTTTAATTTTTTGCCTTTCCAAAGTTTTTGAATTTATCTTTAATAGGAAGATTCTTAAACACCTTTCTTCTCACAATCTTCTTTCAGGTCGTCAGTATGGATTCCGCAAGGGACGCTCTACTGGCGATCATCTTGCATATCTTTTTGACTCTTTGTCATCCTTCTTTCGGGATTTCGGCGAAACTTTTGCTATTGCGCGAAACATATCAAAAGCTTTTGATAGAGTCTGGCACAAATCTTTAATTTCCAAACTGCCCTCCTTCGGTTTCTATCCTTCTCTCTGTGCCTTCATCTCTAATTTCCTTTCTGGACGATCTATAGCTGCGGTTATAGATGGCCACTGTTCTTCTCCTAAAGCTATAAACAGTGGTGTTCCTCAAGGTTGTTTCCTGTCACCCACTCTTTTCCTTTTATTTATAAATGATCTTTTAATTCGCACTTCCTGTCCTATTTACTCCTATGCCGATGATTCCACTCTTCACTTCTCCACCCGCTTCACAAAGCGTCCCTCACAGCAATCACTCCATGATTCGCGTAGGATAGCTATGGGGCACCTGACCTCTGATCTTTCTGCTATCTCTGATTGGGGCAGAGAAAACCTTGTGGCTTTCAATACCTCAAAAACTCAGTTCCTCCATCTGTCTACTTGTCACAATCTTCCACAAGACTATCCCCTTACCTTCAACAACACATAACTCAATCCTTCCTCTTCTCTTAACATTCTTGGTGTTTCCTTTTCTCGTGATCTTTCCTGGAAAGATTACATATACTCTCTTTCCAAAACAGCTTCTAAGAGGTTAGGTGTGCTGTACCGCTTCCGCGGTTTCTTCACCCCGACTCAGTTGTTGTCTATGTACAGGGGTCTTGTTCGCCCCTGTATGGAGTATGCTTCTCATGTGTGGGGTGGTTCAATCCACACAGCCGTACTTGACTGGGTGGAATCAAAGACTTTTCGTCTCATCAGTTCCCAGGGCCGGATTTTCCAATAGGCAACATAGGCCATTGGCCTAGGGCCCACCAGTAACTGGGGGCCCACTGGGGACCTCCTACAATCCCTTGACACAAACAGTATCATTGACAAATTTGCCATAGAAAAAAAGCAGGAAAAAGTCATTTTGAACTTCACATAGTTGTGCTTGCAAAATTTATTATGCTTGTTTCATTGTATTTTTCCATTATTCCTATGTGTAAGATGTACATGATATGGAACTTGATTTACTTTGATGTACTTGATATGGAACTAATTTGATTAAAAATTATTAATGTGTAATGTATTACATTATGTTGTAATTCTTATTGCAAAATTTATTATGCTTCAATTTGACTGTATTTTTTTCCATTATTCCTTTGTGTAAGAATAAGTTGTACATGATATAAAACTAATTTGAATAAAATTATTGATGTGTTACATTATGTTGTAATTCTTTTTTTTTTACATTACAATATTACGATATATATATATATAAATAATATTTTTTGGTGGGGGGCACTGATAAGGTTTGGCCTAGGGCCCACAAGCAAGTAAATCCGGCCCTGTCAGTTCCCCTTCTCTTACTGACTGTCTTCAATCTCCCTCTCTTCGTCGCATTGTTGCTTCACTCTCTCTTTCCTATCGCTATTATAACGGACCTTGCTCTTCTGAACTCTCTAACTGCATGCCTCCTCCTTTAAGGAGAGTACGCAGCACCACACTCTCTACACTCTCTCATTCCTTTTCTGTCCAACTCTCTAACGCGAGGGTTAATCAGTATTTTCAATCTTTCATCTACTCAACCGGTGAACTCTGAAACAATCTTCCTCAATCCATCTTTCCGCCTGGTCTATGACCTCCCATCTTTCAAACGCAGTGTCTAGGCATCTCGAAAACCCTGGACCTTGATTTTGGCTCTTCTTCTTCTTCTATAGGGTGGGGGGGAAGCTTTTGCGGGCATTCACCCATAGTTCCTCATTCCTGCATAAAAAAAAAGTGCGGACAGAGTGTATGTAGTCCGGCTCCTTCCTCTTCCTGTGGCGTCAGTCGCCAGTACTTAAATATTAAGTGAAAATAAAAAAACGAAAATTCTAGTGTGTTCATAAGTATATAAGTTTTGCAAATGGGACACAGTTTTACCATATAGGACTACTTAGTGTTATAATGGGGGATGCGTTCCCGGGGCAAATTTTCGGACTCGCTAACTTAAATTAATAGCCGATATAGAAATATGATCCCCCTTGACAGGAAAGACCCATTTCTTTTTTCACCATACTTAGCCAGGATAAAAAAGTTTACTGTATTCATATATATATATATATATAAGTTGCTGAAAAAAGGGCACAATTATGGAGGGAAAAGGGCAGGGGCTCAAACTCCTGTGGCCCTCCCCCTCTGCACGGCCCTGGTGCCGGTAATAATTATCCAGGAATTAGCGTAATGGGTCGCTTTCGAATGGCTTGAGCGCCGTGTCAGTTTTTGTCCTCCCTCACTGATAATTATTTATACATCACACAAATTATTACTCTTAAATTATGTGTGTTATGACCTTTTTGCAAAACGATCGTCACGGGCAGACAGTTGACCTAACCAGGCATTCAATTAACCTAAATCGGTCTTTTTTTTTTTTTTGCAGAAAAGACGATTTCGCAAAAAGGCACCACAATAATGAAATTCATGGTTGGAGTTTATGTTAACGTTTTTAACATTAGTTTATGGTGCAGAGAATGTTCAGTAAATAACTTATTTTATTTTTTGTTTAACTTTTGCTGGCTCCGACTTATAATCTACGGGTCTTTAGTAAAACAATTTAGAAAGGATTTTTCACAGAAAGATATACTCTCGGTGCATGAATCTTCAACTTCGAGAAGTGTCGAGAATGATCAAGAACTATCACAGATGGTATTAGCGGGAAAGCGTTGACTCGTGCGAGTCGGAATTTCAAAAGACTTTTAACGAGAATTTTTGAACACGTTTGTTTTCGTGAGAACAATTTTTTAAAATGAATAAAGAGTATAAAGTGTATACCGCAATTAAAAAAGTAAAATAAGCCAAAAAAAACAAAATAACGCGCAGTCCTCTTTTCTAAAGATCCTCTACGATGTTGATATTAAAGTCAAAAGATTTCGCAACATAAAGAAGATTGACATCATTATTCTTTTCAAAAAGAAAATAGTGTACTCGTAAGTCAACGAAAATCATTTCACTATTTTCTTTATTTTCGGCTTATTTCACCGTTCTCGAAGCGTGTGGCTTTTCTCACACTGAGAGGAAATCTCGACCGGACGGAGATTTTTTTTTTCGGAAGTAAGGAAAAGGTTCTTTGAAATTTGGGTTTAGGCTGCTTAGCCGAGACGTGTGAAGGGTAACACGTGAAAAAGAACAAAATAAAAACATTTCCTTTACTACACAAAAAATCTTCCTCAGAATATGTAAGTTTCCTGAATAACATGCAAAGGTATATCCTTTACATTCAATAAAAGCATCTACTCTTTGTTTCCTTTTTACCATTTTTATATCCTAACATTTCAGTGTGTATATATATATATATATATACAGTATATATATATATATATATATATATATATATATATATATATATATATATATATATATATACTGTATATATATATATAAGTTATATATATGGGAATGAACTCAGAATGGTCTCCTGAGTTTTTTATGATACACACAGACCGTGCATGGAACAAGGAACTCTTCTGGGATAATTAAATCCACTATAGTCCGAATAAGTAATGGTAAATGACAAATACCATAGTTTTTCTTTTTCATGATGCTAGCCCGACGTGGGCAACGGGTCACTCGCAAAGAGGTCCCATAAATATAGCTTCCCTCACCAGCTATCTGCAAAGCAGACAGGATCCAGCTTTGGGACATGGATCTAGGGTTTAAAGCAGCCTAGCCCTGCTACATTTAGGACCTCAATATAAGCAAAAGACTCGCTGCCTTCACGTCAGATTGAATACATCAAAGAAAAAGGGGTAACTATTATATTTTAAGCCAAAAACCAAAATCCACTATAGTGGATTTAATTATCCCAGAAGAGTTCCTTGTTCCATGCACGGTCTGTGTGTATCATAAAAAACTCAGGAGACCATTCTGAGTTCATTCCCATCTTGAAACGGACATGTTATGTGCCTTAAAAAGTGGACGCTCAATTCTGCCAGTTGAGGTTTAAGTTTTGGTTTTTGGCTTAAAATATAATAGTTACCCCTTTTTCTTTGATGTATTCAATCTGACGTGAAGGCAGCGAGTCTTTTGCTTATATTGAGGTTCTAAATGTAGCAGGGCTAGGCTGCTTTAAACCCTAGATCCATGTCCCAAAACTGGATCCTGTCTGCTTTGCAGATAGCTGGTGAGGGAAGCTATATTTATGGGACCTCTTTGCGAGTGACCCGTTGCCCACGTCGGGCTAGCATCATGAAAAAGAAAAACTATGGTATTTCATTTACCATTACTTATTCGGACTATAGTGGATTTAATTATCCCAGAAGAGTTCCTTGTTCCATGCACGGTCTGTGTGTATCATACATATATATATATCCCTTCAGTCTCTTCAAAAGACCTTCTTTAGGTTTTGAACGATGGTTCAGGATCGACCTACGATCGACCCCTCTGCAACATCCCACCACATTTGCGAAATTTGGTAGAGGAGGGAATTTACTTTCGTTCTCATCCTGCCCTCGTAGTCCTCGTACACACGTGAAATAATATGTGCCCTAAACACATGAAGGAAAAGAGAAAAAATATCGACCTAACGCTTTCGGGTGTATTTAACACAATTTTAAGGGCTGAAAATGTGTTGTTAAATACACACAAAAGCACTCAGTTCATATTGTTTTTCCTCTTCCTTGGTGGTTTCTAATAAAATATATTATTTATATATATATGATGAATAAAACCACGAAGGAAAGGAAACACAGAATGGTGCTCAAGCGCTTTCGTCTCATGACATCCTCAGGAACACTGAAGTACATAAAGAGTTACAGCCTATATATAGGTTACAGAAAAAAAAAAAAAAAAAAAAAAAATATATATATATATATATATATACAATAAACGGAGAAATAAAATTAAAAATTAAAGGATTGTGGGAGGGGTATACAAATTTGTAAGGAAAAATTATCGATTTTTAGCACAAGATCAAATGAATTGTTTCCAACCAATGTTATAAAAAAAAATATACAAATTTATACTGGAAATCTGCCCGGGTTTTAGCACTCTGCCCTTTTTGTATATAAAAATAAATTGAAAAATAAAAGTTATTAGAGTGGCATACAAGTTTACCAAAGATTTAGCGTTCTACCCTTCTTATCTAAATCTGTTCTGAAGGAATTCAAAACAACAGGATCGAGTTGAAAAAGACCTTTGCTTATGTTGAAGTTATTTGTAAGTTGGATAATGGCAGACTCAAGAATATTTCTATTAACAATGTTGCTAGAGTGAAATAAAACTGAAGCATTATTCCAATCAATACAGTGGCCGAATTAGAAAAAATCAACGGTATTGGAAGTGACCTGTGTTATCCATCTGCGTTTATGGAATCTTGTCTCAACAAGGCAAAACGAACTTTCTATCGTGTCAATAATAACACTCGTACTTTGTCAAAAAATATTTTAGTACTTCCATTTTTCCCGGGCTTTTTAGGCATTGCTAATGTACTTAAACTTTTGGATATTAATATAGTATTTTCATATAACAATATTGTGAAAAATATCATAGTAAAAAATAGCCCTACCAATAATTCAGGCATTATCTATAAAATTGGTTGTAAACAATGTGATTCCTTTTACATAGGTCAGACGGGAAAGGATTTGCACACTCGTATAAAACAGCATCAATATTCCGTTAGAACAGGATAGTTGTCCAGTGCCCTTTTTGTCCATTTGTCAGAGTTATCCCACTGTATTGATTGGAATAATGCTTCAGTTTTATTTCACTCTAGCAACATTGTTAATAGAAATATTCTTGAGTCTGCAATTATCCAACTTACAAATAACTTCAACATAAGCAAAGGTCTTTTTCAACTCGATCCTGTTGTTTTGAATTCCTTCAGAACAGATTTAGATAAGAAGGGTAGAACGCTAAATTTTTGGTAAACTTGTATGCCACTCTAATAACTTTTATTTTTCAATTTATTTTTATATACAAAAAGGGCAGAGTGCTAAAACCCGGGCAGATTTCAATATAAATTTGTATATTTTTTTTATAACATTGGTTGGAAACAATTCATTTCATCTTGTGCTAAAAATCGGTAGTTTTTTTTTTAACATTGGTTGGAAACAATTCATTTGATCTTGTGTTAAAAATCGATAGTTTTTCCTTACAAATTTGTATGCCCCTCCCACAATCCTTTAATTTTTAATTTTATTTCTCCGTTTATTGTATATATATATATATATATATATTTTTTTTTTTTCTTTGTAACCTATATATAGGCTGTAACTCTTTATGTACTTCAGTGTTCCTGAGGATGTCATTAGACGAAAGCGCTTGAGCATCATTCTGTGTTTCCTTTCCTTCGTGGTTTTATTCATCATAAATATTTTTCACGTGTTACTTTCGTGAAATAATTTTCATATATATATATATAGTAGTGATCAGTCTTTCCTTGTGAACAGACGTGTTTCATCGAGTGTCCAGTGTTATCAATTGAATAAGTGGTTTTCGTTGAGGTGTCTTTAAAAAAAAATAGTGTTTGGTGCATTCTTAACTAAATTACTTCGTGTTACTAATCATTCATTAACGAATATATTTCATTTATTGACTTTATTCAGTACTATATTATTTGATTAATCCAAGACTAGTGCACGTGACGTGGCTTGCCTTGTTTGTTTTTCAAATCTATCAGGTAGAGTGTGGTCACACACCGTGGGAAAAAAAGGGAAAAAAGTCGGTCGAATCGCGATCAGATAAGTATTATTAAATACTCTTTCTTTCACAGATCTTTCGTCGGTAGCTTAATTATATATTCATTTAGTATAAATTTGTGTTACAAGAACCTGTTTCTGCATTTCAAGAACATTTTTGCGGGTTTGGGTTTGGGCAGGTGACGGCACAATAAGCACGGTAGACCTACGTTGTAATTTATTAATTTCCAAACGCTCGTTTTATTTTTGTTTTTTGTTTGTTTTTTAACTAATTAAAAGCATGGCACCCCCGTCAAGTACTTGCAGTCGCTGTGAAGGGAAATTTGCCGCTTACGCGTTTACAATGGCTAATAATAATGACAGTTAGTTTGCAGGTGGTGCTCAAGCATGGAAGTCCTGAGGAACGAGTTAGAACGTGAGAGGGAGGCCAGAGTGAGGCTTGAAGAAACGTGATGCTCCTGACGGCAAAATTAGAATCCCTTGAGACTCCAGTTACGACCCCTCCTGCCTCAGTTTCTACTAATAATATAAATAGTACTAATAGCCCTCTCTCTTCCCCTAGTTCCCAACCCTTCGTTCGAGTGCGTAATGGAGCCCATTGAGAAAACCTAAGACTTGTCTACCAGTAATAACAAACAATAAGTTTTCTGTTTTAGGTTTGGAAGATGCTGATGAACCGGAAATACGACTCGTTGGCGATTCCATTGTTCGAGGGCAGCTCGAGGAATTCTGTGGGAGAAACCCACCCTGATGTAAGGGTGGAGGATATAACTAATAGTGTTGACCATTTTACAGACGGTACCGCCGAGGACACAACGTATGTTTTTCATGTCGGTACTAATAACGTTTTAAATTCTAGATCGGAAGAACTGCTGGCTAGGTACAGGGACTTACTAGAGCAATTAAACGAAAAAACTAATAAGATTGTTTTAACAGGTATACTTCCTCGAATTATCCAACGTAACGATTTCTACAGCAAGGCGACCTATATTAACAATAACCTAAAGTCTCTTTGCCAACAGGAAGGAGCGCATTTTGCTAATTTTTGGAACAGTTTCTGTAGCAGGAAGGACTTGTTCCTCGGAGATGGACTTCATCTTAATGACGTTGGAGCTGCGCGTTTAGGAAGCCTATTTCATAATACTGGCTCTTCTTTTCAGGCTGCCGTAACTCGAACGGTCCCAGCGTAAATTCCACAAATTTCCCCTGCGCTCGCGAAGGTATCGCAATTACAAACAATTTGAAGGTTCTATCCTTAAATGCTCGTAGCTTACGAAATAAAATAAACGATTTTTTTTCTTTAATTGCTTGTAAAGACTATGATTTAATTGCGATAAATGAATCGTGGCTTAGCACTGAAACACGTGACTTTGTAGGGGAGTATCAAATTAGAGGTTATAGACTTTTTGTTAAAAACAGAATAGGTAGGCGAGGAGGCGGTGTTATGTTGTATATCAAAGATAATATTGCGAACGTTATAGAAGTAAAGCACACAATTCCAGAACCAATAGATTCGACTATAGCAGAACTTAAATTGAACGATTTCAAACTTGTTGTTGCGGTTATATATAGGCCCCCTAATCAAACAGCTGATACGGACGAAGCGTTATATCGTGAACTAAAGAGAATAATAGGTAGTGAGCAGGCTTTAGTTATGGGTGACTTTAATTGCGCCAACGTGAATTACGATACAATGCAGGGAGACGCGGAAGGTAATCGTTTAGTTAATTTTCTCGAGGATAGCTTTCTTATTCAAAAGGTTGGGGAACCTACGAGGTTGGACAGTATTTTAGATTTAGTAATAACTACGGATGATAGGCTAATTACTGATCTTCAAGTAATAGAACCGTTAAGCAATAGCGATCACAATATGGTAGAGTTTGTCCTCTCAGTAAGTCACTCGAAACCAGCTAACTCGACTAAAATTCCTAACTTCCAGCACGCAGACTTTTGTAAATTTCGAAATAAATTGTCACACGTCAATTGGGAAAACGTAATGGGGAACTCCAACGCAAAACTAATGTGGGAATCGTTTGAAACAGTATTTAGGACTATAAATGAGGAATGTGTACCGTACAAAATTAAGCGTGCGAAAGTAAATAACAAGCCCTTGTGGTTTACTTCTAGAGTAGGAGACATTATAAAGAGTAGAGATAGGGCTTATAGGCTACATAAGTGCGATAAAGACAATTTGTGGTTACGAAACAACTACATATCTCTAAGGCGTGAAGCGAAAAGTGTAATAAAAAAGTCCAAGCGCGAATTTGAAATCTCCATAGCTCGTGACGGTAAAGAAAACCCCAAGCGATTCTTTCAATACGTCAACAATAGAAATCCAGTAAAAAGTGTCTTGGGGCCGTTGAAAAATGTTAACGGAGATCTAGTTTCTGAAAACAAGGAAATGGCTACCTTGCTAAACGAATTCTTTACGTCAGTTTTTACTATAGAAGATGTAACGAATATCCCTACGGTCATAGACATAATACCTTTTGATAATGGTAATATTTTGGATAATATTGTGGTTAGTGAAGGGAGGTAATGCGCTATATTGATAAAATGAAAACGCGTAAATCACCGGGGCCGGATTCCATATATCCCATACAACTAAAAGAATTAAAAGATAGCATTGTTGTGCCGCTAACAAAGATTTTTAATGCGTCTATTTCTGAGGGGTGCGTACCAGATAATTTCAAGTTAGCAAACGTAACACCTATCTTTAAGAAAGGCGATAAAGGTGCGGCGGGAAATTATAGGCCAATCAGTTTAACGTCTGTTGTAGGTAAGCTACTGGAATCAATAATTAGGGATCGTATAGTCGAACACTTAGAATTGCATAACTTAGTTAGAAATACGCAGCACGGTTTTAGGCGAAACAAATCTTGCTTAACTAATCTTTTAGAATTTTTTCAAAGCGTGGTTGACGTTTACGATAGTCATCGGGCGGTTGATGTAGTGTATTTAGATTTTCAAAAAGCGTTTGACACCGTACCGCACAAAAGACTCATTGAGAAAACTAAGGCTCATGGAATCAGGGGTGTAGTAATAAATTGGATAGAAGAGTGGTTGCGAGGTAGGAAACAGAGGGTGGTCGTTGATGGAGCGGAGTCGTGTTGGGCTAATGTAGCGAGTGGCGTTCCTCAGGGTTCTGTATTGGGCCCCTTGCTTTTTCTTATATATATTAACGATTTAGATGTCGGCCTAGTCAGTACAGTTTCAAAGTTTGCGGATGACACGAAGCTGGGTGGTAGGGCGATTAATGACGAAGATAGAGGTAAAATCCAGAATGATCTGAATAAAATCGTTGATTGGTCAGTCACATGGCAAATGAGATTTAACGTCGATAAGTGCAAAATTTTACATATAGGTTCGCGTAACGGTAATTTTGCGTATAGTATGTCAGGGAAAGAGTTGATAAGCGTAGAGCAGGAAAAAGATTTAGGAGTTATAGTCACTGGTGATTTAAAAGTAGCGAAACAAAGTACAGCAGCGGTCAATAAAGCGAACAAAGTGTTAGGTTTTATAGCTCGGAATTTTGAGTACAAATCGCGCGATATTATAGTTCCTCTTTATAAATCATTAGTTAGACCCCATTTGGAGTACGCGATCCAATTTTGGAATCCGCATATGCGCAAAGATATAGACAAAATCGAAAGAGTTCAAAGACGAGCAACTAAGATGATTCCGTCGCTTAGGTCAAAGTCGTACGAGGATAGGCTTAAAGAGTTAAAATTGACTACACTCGAGACTAGGAGGCTAAGGGGTGATCTAATCCAGGTTTTCAAAATTATGAATGGGTTCGATAACGTAGATAGAGATAGCTGTTTCGAAATATCTCAATATAATAGGACTAGAAATAACAGGTGTAAGTTGAAAAGTAGAAGGTTCGAGACAGCAGTTGCCAAAAACCTTTTTACGCACAGAATAGTAAATAGCTGGAATAGTTTGCCGGTAGAAGTAATTAGTAGCACGGCTATAAACATTTTTAAAAATCGATTAGACGCATACGTTGATAGATTTGGTATAGTTTAAGGTAGTAAAATTAAGGGTTGGATAACATAGATTTTGATTCTCTTTTCATTAAAGATCACAATAACCAGACTAGAGGTCATAGTACGAAATTATTTAAGCCAAGATGTAGAACAAATTTAAGAAAACATAGTTTTACAAGTGATGTGGGATATAGGGAGGCAGCATCTTGGGTTAGGGGATACTCTCTGTCCTACCACACCCCATTTAAAGATATTCCTCTGCCGAGCGGTGCCCCCCATATTACTGTGAGGTATTGAAAAACTCACGATCTTCACTTGCCCCACAAACACCTTTAAATGGGGGACCCAAAATGGGTGCACACAGATTTCTACATTACTGTACAGTCTTTACAGCCACACCTACACTTTTCTTCCTAAGTATATATTTTGTAATGTATAAGGTTGTAAATTGTGACTTGGTCCGCAATTGATATGGACCGTGACTTATTTTTGCTTGGCATGGTACTGGTATTGATGGATACCGTAATGAAATTGACTGGATTCTTTGGATCTGATATATTTGCATGTCGGTTATAAATAGATATAGAGTGTAACATATTTGTGGATAGTAGTCTATTATGACTTGATCCTCTGGATCCAGAGATTCTATCTTTAGTTTTAAATTGATAATTAATAGTTTTAAATTGATAATTATTTAGTTTTGTAAAAATTGGTTGTTGCCAATGTACAGGCAGTTTTTACATAGTGGAGCCCTCGATGGGCCGAGTGGCCCCTAGTGTGCCCACTATAAAAATTTCTTATGTTCTTATGTTCTTTGTGGTTCGGAACCCACGTAAAATTGTAGGTCCCCTCCGCCACCACGGAGGATATGCACAATACACAATTACGAACACAGGTAGACCAGCCATGAGTGGATCCTAGAGTCTTTGTTGGTCTGAAACATTATATGGGATGAATTTCACAATTAAGCACGTGAAATGAATGAATGATGCAAACCCACAAGGGAAAATAAAAATGATTCCAAGGCCTTTCGAGTATTCAGAAGTACACCTCGTCAGGGAATGAAGATTAGCACATAATTAACAAGAATTAATGAGAGGCAAAAGGAATTTTAACAGGATATTGTCAATTTTATACATTCCCACACTATTATTGAAATTATTTTTAAAATGGATAAATGCACATTCTAGAATATTCCGTTCAATTATATCTCTGTTTTTAACGAGCACTTTAGAACTGTTCCACTTCGTACTATGATTATATCTATACATATGGTTAAACAATGTATTAGAATTATTAACTGTTCTACACGCATATTTATGCTGTTTTACGCTAATATCTAACGTTTTACCCGTTTGGCCTATATATACTGAGTCACATTTCTTTTTCCTTGTGGTTTGCATCATATATATATATATATATACACACACACGAGCTGTAATGACTGATGAGTATGACGCGAAATTTGAAACCAAATAAGATAGCAGTAAGCAGAGCAAAAAGAATAACTAGACAGATACTGAGAACTTTTAAAAGAAGGGATAGGAATATAATTATTCCTCTCTCGAAAACATTGATCATACCCAAATTGGAGTATTGCTCAGTCGTAACATCCCCATATAAAAAGAAAAAATTAGTCAACTAAAAGGGAGTCAGAGAAGCTTCACAGCCAAGATCAATGGATGCAAAGAACTAAATTACTGGGAAAGGTTACGTGAATTAAATTTATATTCGCTGCAAAGAAGAAGAGAGAGGTACACCATTATTTACACTTGAAAAATAATGGAGGAACTAGACCCTAATCTTAGTTTGAACCCTATAACCACTCGAACAACAGTGAAAAGTAGAAAAGGAAGAATGTGTCGTGTTCCCAAATTAAAGGCTAGACAGGGAACATCCTCAACCCTGAAGGAAAATAGTTTTGTTGTGAGAGGACCAAAACTGTTCAACCAGCTGCTCAAGGAACTAAGGAACAAGAGTGGTGTAGCGGTGGAAATCTTCAAAAGAAGACTAGACACCTGGCTCAGAACAGTTCCAGGTGATCCGGGCGTACTTGGCTATGTGAAGTGGAGAGCGCAAGAAACCAACTCTTTATTTCACTAGGCCAACTGAAGAGGCGGGGCAATAAGCCTGACCTTCGTGAAATGAGAAATCATTGCACGGAACATCATCCATTAATTATTAATCTCGATTAATAATGGAATAATACTAATAGAAATGTAGGATTAAATGTACATTACTCTATTACTATCTTGTTCATTTCTCGTGTGTAACCTAGGATTAAATGTACATTACTCATTATGTTTTATAATAATAATAATAATAATTTAAGATTAATATATACTCTAATTAATAATTCTTATTCATGATTTATAGATTTTTAATAATAAATATCTGTTTTATTTTTAATTAAGGGCCCAGTAAAGCCTAATAAAGCTTAAAGGCCAAATTAAATAAAATAAATAGTCTAATTTCACAATTATTTATGTTACAACAAAAATTGTAAAACTATATTTATTTTATTAATAAAGGTTATTCGATGCAATTAAAATATATAATCTTCCTAAATTTAAATAAAAGCACCACCATTGTTTAATTCCCTTATCAGTGACTTGCTGAATGCAAAGATAAATTACCAAAAGTCTCTCCTCTCCTAACTTTATAAACATGAGCAATATTGATTCTAAACACCGCCTGATATACAGTATAACGGCTTACAGAGCTATTATCGTATATAGAATTTAAATGAATTAATTTTCAAACAAATCTAGCTATTTTAAACGTATAAAATTTTGTTATAAATTAGAAAATTTCCCTCCTGGAAGATATCTTTGCGAGGAGGGCCAGTGATCATTCAATGGTCGATCCCATTTTACGATTTGGCACCGTATTACCGAGTTTGGAAATGGCTTTGTAAACAATCTGCATATTTATCCGGCTTTCATCCGTGTATTGGTACATGATTTGCCGCAATCCTATTTTGATATGCCTTTTCTTCTCTGATTTGAGCTTTTGGAGAACCTTCCTATTTATTCTTTAACGTAATTAATTATTATCGAAATAAACTGCGAGAAGATGTGCGCCACCATTATCTGTTTAGGTGCAGGTCCGGAAAGTATGAAGCCATAAGTAAAATCTACGGGAAATTTTATGAAAATTTAAAAATTAAGAATAAATTAATAATAATTCACTGGGGAACAAAAAATTTTTTTTTTCTTGGTGCCTGAGATTTTAGACCTTATTCTGGATATTTTCATGCCACTGATTCAGAAAATATCATCCATTTTGTTCTAGCAGCTCTAGTTTTTGAGATATTGCATACGTCATTAACTACTTTATTACCCTTCTGGAATGGTATTACGAGTTGCTCGTAAATCTAAATGCATCTGTATAATTAAATTGTAGCTATGATTTTGCTGATGTTGCTGTTTTGCATGTGTATTGTACATGTACTAACGTGAATTATTTCCTGTTACAGGTGTTGACATGGCTTCATCACGAAGAAAGTGTTTAAATCATCCAGATGTGTTTTGTTTTATCTGCGGAGAGTACACGTTCATTGAACAGAGAAAAACTATTACTGATTTTGTGAAAAAAGCTTATTTTGCCTATTTCAAAGTACAACTAGGGGACCAAGATAAGCCATGGGCTCCTCATGTTGTGTGTAAAACGTGTACGGAACATCTGCGGCAATGGACCAACGGAAAGAGGAGGTGCCTGAAATTTGGTATACCAATGGTATGGAGAGAACAGAGAAACCACAGTGATGACTGTTACTTTTGTTTGGTGAATATAAAGGGCATCAATGGACGTAACCGGAGTAAATGGACGTATCCTGACATAGACTCAGCTAGACGGCCTGTTTCACATTCAGTTGAGATACCTGTCCCATCATTCAGCCATCTTCCAGAGCTCCCTCAAGAAGATGATGAATCTGCTACTGACAAAGAAAGCATATGTGGGCAAAATGACAGTGATTTCGAAGGACCGTCATCAGTTGCAGAAGGTTTTAGTCAACACGAATTAAACGACCTCATAAGGGACTTAAGTCTTTCGAAGAAATCGTCTGAATTGTTAGCTTCCAGGCTGGGAGAAAAAAATTTACTGCTGCCGGGAACCAAAATCACGTTATATCGCGACAGAGAAAAGGATTTACTGTCCTTCTTCTCAAAAGAGAACGATTTAGTTTTCTGCAACAATGTGCGCGGATTGCTGATGAAAATGGGCATATCGGAATACACACCAAGTGAATGGCGGTTATTCATAGATAGCTCCAAACGGAGCCTAAAATGTGTTGTTCTACACAACGGCAACAGATACAGATCAATCCCAATTGGTCACTCAGTCGGTATGAGAGAAGAGCACGGGACAGTCGCCCTAGTCCTAGAAAAGATATCATACCGAGACCACCAATGGGTGATCTGTGTGGATCTGAAGATGGTGAATTTTCTCCTGGGCCAGCAGAGCGGGTACACCAAGTACCCGTGCTTTATATGTCTCTGGGACAGTAGAGCTAAAGATGAACACTGGGTGAGAAGACAGTGGCCTCTGAGAGAAAACATGGTGGTTGGAGAAAAAAATATCATCAAAGAAGCTTTGGTTGACAGAGAAAGGATCATATTGCCACCACTGCACATCAAACTAGGTTTGATGAAACAATTTATAAAGGCTTTGAACAGAGATGGGACGTGTTTTGGCTACATATGTAGAAAATTTCCTGCGCTGAGCATGGAAAAGCTGAAGGCAGGTATTTTCGATGGACCGCAAATCCGGGAACTCATGAAAGACCCGCGTTTCCAAGATTCAATGGACAACATTGAGGCACGTGCGTGGTCATCGTTTAGTATGGTTGTGAAGAATTTCCTTGGGAACTATAAGGCCGATAACTACGGTGAACTAGTGGAGAATATGCTCTCTTCTTTTTGTAAACTTGGCTGTAAAATGAGCATCAAACTGCATTACCTCCACAGTCATTTGGATCGTTTCCCAGATAACCTCAGTGATCTAAGCGAGGAACAGGGTGAACGATTTCACCAAGAACTAAGGACCATGGAAGAACGGTACCGCGGACGATGGGATACTCACATGATGGCAGATTACTGCTGGAGGATCCAACGCGAATGTCCTGGCACATCTCATCGCAAGAAATCTCAGAAACGCGGTTTATGTGAGATGTCTCAATGAAAACTTTTTTTGCCGTTCGTGTCTCAAGCTTGTTTGAATTTAAGAAATATTTTTCGTACCTTATGCTTGTTTGATGTTAATACACTATTTTTGCTGACATTCATCATACTTTTGTATTCAATTGACAACAACAGTGATTGCCAGTCAGCAATTATATAATATTATATACATTATATAGAAATATATATAGATATATATCATATCTTGATAAGCAGAGCTGATGGAGAAAAACTAATGTCATTTTTAGAATCAGCGACCTCAATATACCCAGAAACAGGTCTAACATCTAAGTCACCAAAAGTTGTGTTCCCCAGTGTAATAATAATAATAATAATAATAATAATAATAATAATAATAATAATAATAATAATAATAATACAGCCATTTCAATTAATCAATTATTATGGTTTTCTTGGTCAGTCTATTTTTTTTTTTCAACTACATAATTACAAACTACTGATGAATATTGAAATTTTCAGTATATTTTCCTTAGAGTTTATATGCACGGATGTTACGGAAATACATACAATTTCATTTCATTACTAATTCATGTACTCAAAAAGGGTTAGCATTTGCATTTAGCTCTGATTT
Source organism: Bathynomus jamesi (assembly GCA_023014485.1). Classification (NCBI taxonomy): domain Eukaryota; kingdom Metazoa; phylum Arthropoda; class Malacostraca; order Isopoda; family Cirolanidae; genus Bathynomus; species Bathynomus jamesi. The sequence continues at coordinate 976,688 of JAJOZX010000915.1, forward strand.
TCTTTTGGTGAAAATAATGAAAATAGCGTTTCACCAAATTTTTAAACGCGTTAATACCTTAAATCAGGTAATAATTTTTTAAGAATTATTCTTGTATAGAAAAGCCTATTTCAGTAATTTCTTTATTATTGTTTTTTTTATACTTGTACATGCATTTGTTTGTTCGTGGCGCTGAACACGTTTCCTCATATTCCAATTCTTGTTTGTCTTTTCCGTGGATTATTATTATAGCTCGTTGACAGCGAACGTGGTGACATTCTTTGATTCATAGTTCTTCTCGCCGTCCATCGAATGTCAGAAGCTGTATGTGGCACTCGGCTCTTTCTACTTAAGTCTTTTTATTCACGTGAGTTCGGTTTCATTGCTGTCGTGACGAGGGTCTTTATACTGAAGGTGCTGCCACCGTCTTTGTTTATTTGGCACAATTTCATGGTTGAGGTATTGAATAAGAACAGCGACCTACTATTTTAGTGTTGAGAACTGATGTTTTAGGCGATGGATGACAAACTACACACACACACACTATATATATATATATATATATATATATATTGTTAGGCGTTATTTATATACGATAAGGTATTATTGTGTATAGTAAAGCTATAAACATAATATGGCGTACAATTTTTACGTACATAGACACTTTTGTAAAAAATCATTTTCTTACAAAACGTCATACATTTAATTAAGTAGAAAAATCACTGCTTGAATCTTTCGTGAATGGTCACACTAATTCCCGAGAATGATGAGGGGACACGCATATTCCCACCGAACCACCAAGTACTCCGTACTCGTGTCTTGACGTTAAGGTTCAGAAATTCCTTTCCCTCCAACGCCACAGAAGAGAATGAGAAATTGGCTTAAATTTAATAATGAGTATAATAATGAAAGAAAAGTTAATAAAAACTGATATTTAGTTTGAAATAAATTATAATATAAATTCAAAAATCTCCCCAACGCTAACTTCTGACCTTCAAACTGATTTTGTAATGGTGATTTACTGTATTATATAACTTTTTAGAATTATTATATTATTATATTATATTATATAAGTTTTTAGACCAACGTCAATACTAGCATAACGTCACTTTTTCATCCATATCCCTTAATTAATAATAAAATTATATTTAGGAATATTCTTTTAGAATTATTATTATTATTATTATTACTAATATTCGTTTGAAATCGATAGTGGGGGAAAAAGTAACAATAAAATAGCCTCAATTTGATAATTTCCAATTTCCTATTTGCATTTTTCATTCCAGTCATGCACTCATTTTGTCTTTAATCGAATAATACAGACGCGAGATAAACCGGATTACTTTAAAAAAGTAGACAAAAATTTAATTTGAAGTTTTGAAAGCGAAAATTTTGCTCCTGCCAATAATAATAATAATAATAATAATAAATAATAATTTTATTTTGAGGTATGTTCCTAGGATATCATAACTTCAAGATAAAAACGTGTTGACATTATTCCAATTGGACCTCGCGCATTGACTAACTTAACCAGACCTAACCTAACTGGGTATAATGTAATGTAATCTAACCTAAACTAACTTCAAATTAATTAAATACATCCGCGTAAGATTGTTCGACATGATGAATGCTCGAAAATTAAGGGTTCGACTTTATGCAAATCGACGTCATAAAATTCGATCTTGTTCCACGGTCAACTTCCACCACACCAAAAACAGTGACCTACAAAACCCATAAGTTAAACATTTATCTTGTGCAAAGCAAAACGGGAATAAAAGCAATGTTTAATTTCTACGTCATCCTTTTTATCCTAATAATAATAATAATAATAATAATAATAATTATTATTATATTTATATATTCATACCTTTTTGCTTCGAGGTTCGTGTCTACAGATACGTCCTTTGTATTTCTCGTGTAAATTATAAATAATGAACACTATAAACAAGTGTCGGGTGTGACGCAACAAGATTGGGAGTGACTTTTTTTTCGAAAAGAATCAGTTTTTCAGTACCAACGAAGGGGGTCTGTAACGCCGCTCTCTTCACATGGCCATTTATCATTGGGGAATGCTGGGCTCACAAATGAAGATGTAAATAGGATACTCGTGACCTATATAGCGAAGAGTGGATATGAGGCGAATTAAAAAAATGATAATGATGAAAGAGAAGAATAAAAAAAATATGAAAATGCGGTTACGGAAGTTAAAGAAAGAGGTACAGAGGCGTTACCCCTCGAATGAAAGATTTTAAAAATGGACCCATACGAATATATGATTACGATACTAATGATGCGTTAGTTCTGCGTGTAGTAGATGACCGTTTACATAAGTTTAATGAAGCGAAATAAGCCGCGCGCTTAACGGGTTATGTGAAAGAGAAAGATTAGTCTTGTAATGCGTAATTACAAACGTAATTACCGGCATTAATAATTAGTAGGTGAATAATAAGGGATTTAAACTCAAAGTTTTAGCAGATTATCTTAAAAGAAAAAATGACCCATGAATGGATATGACAAGATGAAATATAAACATTGGGTACATGGATTAGGTTTGCATCGGAGAATTTGTTTGTTTTCATTACAATGCGTCGTATATGGAAAGCGTTATAGGCTAACAAAAACCCGAAGATCCACTCCAGGTTAACCCAAAAAAGAAATAAAAAAAATGAAGTCAAGCCAATAAAAATAAAGAATACTGCGAACTATCATACCCTGCTTACACTTATAAACACGTAGAGCTTTCGCGCGGGAATAGTAGTACTAGCAAAGTATAGGAGAGACGAAGGGTGCTTTCCTCCGCAGTCACTGCTGTCAGAAAATTGTTGTGAAAAAAGATTTAGAGGAAAGTTGGAAAAAGTATAATGAAAATAATAGCTTTAAATTTCACTCACACCATGCGTAACACTTACAGTATCTCGCGTACCCAATTGGGTACAATAGAGAACAATAGGAAATAAAAGATAGCATAAAAAACTAAACTACTTAATCTAATCTACAGTACACTATGCATTGAATAAAATAAGAGAATTGTCACAGGTTTTATGTCAGTGATATGCGAATGGTTCTAAATGTAAGAGAAAATCTGATCGTGGACAGTATGCGAGATCATGCGATTATTTTGTATAAAATGTATAGCAAAGATGTTTCGTGTGTCATTTAAATGGATAAAATCGGAAAATATTTTTTAAAAATAATGAAATTAGAAAGGACAAATTTAGTTGAGAATATAATAAAAGAGAATAACGAAAGATCGTGTTAAGTGATATTCACGTTGATCGTCTCAATATGCAGGATATGAAGGCTATACAGGGTGTCCCATAAGTCCGGTCTCATAGGAAAATACATTAGAACTAAAACTAAATACTTTAGAACTAAAACAAATGCTTAAATTGATGTCTTGTTTTGAGACCTTTTTTTTTTCCTCAGGAAAGGCGGAGACCTTTTCCTGAGGAGTGTAACTCACTTCCATTTAGCCATTGCATGTTATTCTACCTGCAACAAAAAAAGGTCCCGAAACGAGACCATCATTTTGAACATTTGTTATAGTTTTAATGTATTACTTTTGTAAATTTAATTTAAAATAAATTTTCCTATGATACCGGACTTATGGGACACCCTGTATGTGGAACGTACGAGTATGTAAAATTTGCCTATTTTCTAACCGTCTTTTGAGCGCGACTAAAAGTTCCATACCCACATACCCATTTTTCTGAAAGTACGAGTTGACACTTAGCACCTTCTTTGGAGTGAGTGAAATATTTGCAATTTATGCATCTCCGGTATAGAAATTGGATCATCGCTTTCGACTCATGAAGGATAAAAGGATGCAGATCATCACACCTAATTTGTTGTTGCTGTGGAAAGATGATGTTTGTCTATATTATAGTTGGTGTGTCACCAAGTTTTCCTTTAAGTTAAACAGTTATCGATTTTTTGCCGTTTCTCGTCTCGCGCTTAGCTTAGCGTTGTTATGACTCGTTCTTCGTTTATCGCCTCCATCCATTTGTGGCCAAAAAGTTGCACAAAATTCCTCGGAGGATTCCTAATATTTGCGATGAATCTTAAAGCCACTTAAAATTTGCTTCTTCTTTGTTAAGCCTTTAAGAGTCTTTAAGCTTCGATGAAAGCCCCGAGTTGGGTCAATGAGGATTCCCAGAGCAGTTGGCGGTTCAGTGTCGCGATGAGGTGATCGTGGGTGGGTGTGTCGGTTGCACAGTTCCTTGCCACTGCCATTCGAACGAAGGAAAAATTTAATTTACCGAAAGGACTTTTGCGTTTTTAATACATTATTTCGATAAATATAATGAAATACGTGACAATATATTTATAAAAAAATATAAAAAATTTTAAGTTAAAAAACTTTTTAGTTAGATTTATTTTTGGTCGGATAATTTTGAAGGGGTGAAAAGACAAAAAAAAAAGAGAATTTTGAATTAATAAATCTTTCGGTGAAGAGATTTTTTACTTTATTAGATTAAAAACATTTAATCTTTTCTTTTTCAGCAATTTTTAACTATTTTATAATAAATATACGATAACTTAGTTTTCCATTTCGTCGCGAAAATGTTGAAAATACTTTAATTTTGCATTTAAAATAAAATTTTGCTACTCGAAAAATACCTGTTTGATCGTTAGCTTAATTTCGAAACTTGCAAATAAACGAACAGATTTTTGAAATGACATTTTTTATGAGTATTTTGTATGCTACATTCATCTTTCTAAATGGTAAGTATTTATATATATATATATATATATATATATATATATATATATATATATATATATCGTAAATCTTCTTAAATATGTTACTTAGTTTGTGATCTTATTTGGAAGAGATTGAAAATACAGCAAAACTGACACTTTCGGTAAGTTAAAAAAAAGCTAACTAATGAATACTTCCTGTTGGGGCGACAATCATTAAGATCGTCGCAGGAAATTCGCGTAAATTGATGTTCATAATGAACAATAATGGTTAAAAAAGTTAATATTAAATATTTCCATTTGTGACAGTTTCGATTAACATACTTCTTATTGGACACTCACTTTCTGACCAAAATATCTGTCCCGACATTCGATATTTCGAGGAGTCGCTTACGGCTTTCAATATTTGGAGTTTTATTGCCTCAATATTTTCCGCGGTTAATGTCAACATGAGTTCGATTCGAAGACGCTATTCGGCGAAAGAATACGCCTATCACTGAAAGAGTTATGAGAGTGGTTTTGATGTTATAAGATTTTTGAAGGAATTGCAATGACTGTACACTGAAAAAACCTAATAAACCAACTAAAATTTCTCCAATCGTATATCAGCAACTATAGTTTAGATACTTCTGCTAAATATTAATGATAATGACAAATTTCAATGTTTTTATAACAAAAAAGGAGAGATCACCTCAACAAATTTTTTATTATAAAAAATTTGGTGATGTGATAAGAACCTAAAATTTCGTCATATATTATTACTAATATTTAGCGAAAAGTAAAGTAAAATATAGTTGCTGCTCTATGATTGCAGAGATTATTATTATTATTATCATTACTATAAACTGGTATTAACGTGAGAGGACTAATGTGAACAATGAAGGGAAGAGACAAAAGAAGTCCAAAGATAAACAACTAATCAGCCTATTTCCGCCCTTTTTGGAGATGACTACCATTTCCGGAGGAAACATTTGCTTCCTGTATTCGTACGATAAGATTTACCGAAGTTCCAAAAACAGGAACAGTAATTTAACGCCCGACAAATAACTCAACAAATACCTAAATTACTGGAAACGACTCTACCAAATGCAAATACATCGAAATAGACAATCTAAACTGGATTCAAGTCCGGACTCTAGATTTTGGCTGGATTCGGATGAAATTTGGGATTAGGGCGTAGATTACAAATTTCTCGCGTTCTAAAACTTTTGAGTCTGAAATATTATAATAACGAGTGGCAAACATTTAGATAACCGAACGTGTTGCCTTTATTCTTAATAATAATTAATTCGTAATATTCATAAAGAAAGACTTTGATTTCGTGGGAAATACAATTTGAACCTCGAACAGGTTTTTAATGGTTTTTCATAGTATAGTAAAAGATTTAGAATTTTGTCTGAACCATTTTCATTAAGTTTTCGACGAATAATGGATTAAACGGGGTTATTGCGTGCTCAAATGCAATTCTAGAAAGGACTCAAACCGGTATATGCAAGCTTGGGTTCCTGTTCACAGGTTTTCCTTTATTTTACTTCCTTTGTTCATGAAAAGAACAGAACTATTCCTTTTCCTTGAATATAAATTAATGCTTTCTTCAATTTTAGTAAATGCTTAGTACTATATATATATATATACGTAAAGAACGACGCTTGTATAGAAGAACATACCGCGCAAGATCATTTGTTCGTTCTCCCTCCTCATCTTGCGCGGAATGTTCTTCTATACAAGCGTCGTTCTTTACGTTAATTATACTGCGTGTTCTTTGCAGTTGAAATATATATATATATATATATATATAGGGCCTATACAGGTGGGAAAATATACAGACTCGGAGCCGAACGTGGATTTTATTTAGTGAAAACTGCTTTAAATTTTATATCTACCGAACCAACCAACCAATTCCTCTGATCTAAATCTTAATCTACATCAAGATAACAATCCCTTAAAGTTAATCCAAATGTCTTTTATGGCATTTTCCGAAAACATGTTAAAATATTTAGAATAAAGTTTCAAATTTAATACCTTTTTGCCATTTAACAACTACCCATAAAATGTTTTTATGTTTATAACCTGTCCTTTTAATATATATATATATATATATATATATATATATATATATATATATATATATATATATATATATATATATTATATATATATATAAAGATTTACAACATATAAAGGTTACACTCACCAAATTATTTTAGAGAGTTAAACGATCTCGATATGTACAGCATTTGTAGTTTGACGTACATCTAATCCGTACTCTACTGTACCTCTGGCCAATGTGTTTACCAGCATGTCATGGGTGACTGACGGTGTTAATTATAGCGACAATTCGGTTAAGTAAAATTGTTATACAATATTGTCATTCTTATTATTCATCCTTATTGAATAATTATTAAATAATAAGGAATCCGATAATTACACATATCTTATATTTTCGTTATAACATCGCATTCATGCTAGTTTAGGACTGTAACAGACCTCGGCCCATATTTGTTTTCTGACGATAAGGAGAATCAAAGTTTGTACTGATAGTGTCGCAATAGTAACAATAGTGTGAATGGGGGTTCATGAATTTGGTGAGTCTAGTTGTTCCATAGCGATTATACTTATAGCACTTTGTTTATAAGATTTGAAATTTAATTTCAGACTTTTCTTGGACAACAAATTAAAAATGGAAGAGAAAAACTTTAAAAATTACGAAGCTTTTCGAGGAGATCTTCTCCTCTTCGTTCGGGTAAGATTAAAATTAAATAAAAGTTACAGTGTTAAAACGACACATAAACCTCATGTACCTGGCAGATTAAAGCGGTGAAGGAAAGATTAAAAAAGAGCGTCTCGGGCTAAAATTTGATTTTGAAAATGGATCGATGTAAAAACTACTCTATCATTGTTAAATTATTAACATTAAAAAGGATTCGGTCAATTTCCTGTTATTTTTATCTTTTATGCGCAACTGAAGAGCCGAATTATTAGCATCAGTAAAATGGTCTATGCTGATGTAAGGCCGAATTAGGGTCGCCAGTTCGAAGACTGTATTTATGTTCATAAATTCTGTCAGCAAAATTATTAGTTTCTCCATTGTAAACTTTTTGACAGTTTCCGCACGAAATTTTATAAACTTCGACATTATCAGAGGCAAACTTAGGCTTATCGTTACGAAAGAAATTTCTAATAGTACAATTTATCTTAGTAACCAGATTAGTGGAATTCAGGGATGGGAAACTTAATCGAACTGGACTCGATAAACTGATAAAACCGATATTATTTTATGAGCTGAAATCGAAAAAAACTCGAACTGAAAAAAATTCTCACAACTAAGATCGAAATTTGAACTGAAATTGAAAAACAATCAAAAACTGAAATCTGAATTCGAATAGATTAAAAATAACAGTTTTGCGTTTCAGTTTTGAGGAGCATTTGGATTGCAAAAATAAATAACGTGAATTATTTTCCTTTTTTGCGACTTAACATTCGTATGGATTTAAAATATTCATTTATCCTTTAATTCGATGTAGAAAAAACGCGGCTGAAAGTACTAGAGACAATGGTTTTTAAAATGAAAGAAAAAGAATTAGGGAGGAAAATTTTTATCCCATATCAAAATACTTTTTAATAATAACTGTGCTCCTTTCGTTGACCTAAGTTTAATCACTTGGTAAGGACGCCTTCAGTTTTTTTTTACCATTAAATTTTTCAGTTCGATAATAGCTATACTATCTATATCTACATAAGTGAGTGAGATAATCCGTGGGAATGACCAAACTTCAACTCAAAGTTAATCCTTTGGAATGTTACTCTAATCTCCTTGGTATTTCTCCAAAGTTAATCCTTTGGAATGTTCCTCTAATCTCCTTGTTTCCTCTCCTCTCCTGAAATCCGTGGGAATGACCAAACTTCAACTCAAATGTTAATCCTTTCGATTAAAAAAACTGGAATCGAAATTTAAATTGAATCGAACCGAAAATATAAAACTTGAATCGAAAAATAAATTCAAATCGAAAAAAATATTAAAAACTGAAATCGAAACTGAAATCGATAATTTTGCAAACTTAAACTGAAATCGAAAACTGGACCTAAAAATTTATCAGTTTCCCATCTCTGGACTGAAATTACTTAAATACTCTCTTGTCAAATCACATTCAGTTGGTAAAACTAAAGTACTTTTTTGTTCCCAACATATTTGCGGAACATTCCTGTAAAATTTTTTCTTTAAAACTCCCGTTTACAAAGGTAAGGTGTTAACCCAATTCAGCGAAAGCATCCTTGATAAATTTAATCTCATTGTCCAAACATTCGGAACTACAAATTCCAAGGGCACGGAGAAACAAGCTGATTAAAATATCCCTCTTTGTGACGACAGAATGAGAAGAAAACCAACGTGTGTACGCACTCGAATGTGTATTTTTTCTAAAAACATTAAATAAAGGTTTATTTTGAGTTGAGCGTAAAACGAAAATATCTGAAAAAGGAATTTGTGAATTTTCTTCTTCGAGTGTAAATTTAATAGATGGTAAAGTGTCATTCAATTTTTTTTTTTAAATCGAGAAAGGATCTAAACGTTTCGGGAGCGGAACAAACGCATCATCGACACTATTCAACTGAAGGATCAATTGCACCAGGAAGAAACTTCCGGTCAAAAAATTCCATAAATATGTTGCCTAGCGTGGCAGAGATAGTAGAACCTATACTGAGGCCCTCCTTCTGCCTATAAAAGGAACCATCAAATGAAAAAAATGAATGTGAAATTTAGTAAGTAAGGAAACCACATCAAAGCCAATTAGACGCTTATCTAGCGAGTGTGTATTAAAAATTTTGTTAATAAAATCCGAAGAATTCTTGATGTGGGATCCAGAAATACTTCCTATAAATGGAGATATATAATTCATACATTCATATTTTTCATTTGATGTTTCCTTTTATAGGCAGAAGGAAGGCCTCAGTATAGGATCCTTTCTCGATTTAAAAAATTTGAATGACATTTTACCATCTATTAAATTTACACTTGAAGATGAAAATTCACAAATTCCTTTTTCAGATATTTTCGTTATACGCTCAACTCAAAATAAACCTTTATTTAATGTTTTTAGAAAAAATCCACATTCCAGTACGTACACACATTGGTTTTCTTCTCACTCTGTCGCCACAAAGAGGGATACCTTAATCAGCTTGTTTCTCCGTGCCCTTGGAATTTGTAGTCCCAAATTTTTGGACAATGAGATTAAATTTATCAAGGATGCTTTCGCTGAATTAAGTTAAGACCTTACCTTTGTAAACGAGGCTTTTAAATTTACTAAGAAAACTTTTTACAGTAATGTTCCGCAAATATTTTGGGAACAAAAAAGTACTTTAGTTTTACTAACTGAATGTGATTTGACAAGAGAGTATTTAAGTAATTCCACTAATCTGGTTACTAAGATAAGTTGTACTATTAGAAATTTCCTTCGTAACGACAAGCCTAAGTTTGCTTCTGATAATGTCGAAGTTTATAAAATTTCGTGCGGAAACTGTCACAAAGTTTACAATGGAGAAACTAATAATTTTGCAGACAGAATTTATAACCATAAATACAGTCTTCGAACTGGCGACCCTAATTCGGCCTTACAACAGCATACAACTATCTCCAGATCATTTTACTGATGCTAATAATTCGGCTCTTCAGTTGCACATAAAAGATAAAAATAACAGGAAATTGATCGAATCCTTTTTAATTGAAATTGTTTATAATAATTTAACAATGATACAGGTAGTTTTTACATAGGTCCATTTTTAAATCAAATTTCATTCCGAGACGTTCTTTTTAAATCTTTCCTTCACCGCTTTCATCTGCCAGATACATGAGGTTCATGTGTCGTTTTAACACTAACTTTTATTTAATTTTAATCTTACCTGAACGAAGAGGAGTAAATCTCCTCGAAAAGCTTCGTAATTTTTAAAGCTTTTATCTATTATTTTTAATTTAGGATTTTTAGCTTATATATTTCAGTACGTTCATCGTACGGTTAGGATTTTTAGCTTATATATTTCAGTACGTTCATCGTACGGTTATCGGGTGGCCCCCCAAAAAAAACGCCGGGATTTCAAGTGCAATAACTTCCAAAATATACACTGTACAATCACAAATTTGAAATCCGAATAAATTCAATCTATTGACAAGCAGCCATAAAATTTTCAGAATTTTACATGCAATATTTTTTCGAAAATGAAGGAAACAGTAAGGTACACTGAAATAAACAAATATCATTAAACAAAAAATGTATATACTAGTAGTTGGCAACTATTCTTATCACGAAAGTTGGGGAGGAGTTAGGCTAAGCTAAGCTAGTTTCTGCAGAAATGTCAAATGGTGTATTTAGGCTACTGTTAATCTTGAATAGTTTTCAACTCCTCTAATTATGGTTTTAAGCAAACGTGACAAGGCGATAATTGAAAGGTGTTTTATAGAGAAAGGATGGACAGGGACAAGAATTGCGAAGGAATTTCCTGGAACAAATTGGAATAAGAGATCGGTGAGTAGATTAATAAAGAAACTTAAAGAAACTGGGTCAACTGAAAGGAAATCTAGAAGTGGCAGACCTAAAAGTGTTTCCACACAAGAAAATATTAACAATGTTCAAACCGTTAGTTCGTCTCAAGAAGATCGACCGGCTCACACTTGTCTCAGCGAAAAATTGCAAGAAATTTGAAGACTAGTTGCAGTTCTGTTCAAAGAATGCAGAGAGTTCTAGAACTTAAGGCATATAAAAGAATCCGTGTCTCAAGACGTGACAGCAATGTTAGACAAAAAAAGAAAACTCGCTGTCGAAAGTTGCTAGAAAAATTTTCAGCATGTGATGTTAAAAAATTGTTTTCACAGATGAAAAAGATTTTACTATTGAAATTGCGCAAAACCACCAAAACGATGCTGTTTACGGTGAGCGTAAAAGATATTCCTCCGTCGAGGTTTACCACCAGACATGTCGGTTTAAAAAAAAAAAATCATGGTTTTTAGCTGGTGTATCATGGAACTGAAAAACTAATATTCATTTCAGTGATGAAAATAACAAAAAAGTGAACTCAGAAACTTGTGTTAATCTTGTGGAACAAAACCTTTTGCCAGATTCTTGGCGTCTGTATCCTGATAATGATTTCATATTCCGCAAGCTGGAGTTACCGCTCATACGAGCAAGTACACCCAGGACTCCAACAGAATGTGGCCAATTTCATTGGAAAAAATGACTGGCACCTCAGTCACCAGACTGCAATCCAATGGACTATTGCACATGGAACTCTCTCGCAGAAAAGGTTTATGAAGGTCAAATAGAAAAATTTACCGAGTTGCAATTAAGAGATACTTATTGTTGGGACAAAATAACTTGAACTGAATTCAGAAAATGTATCATTTCGTGGAAGAAAAGGTTAAAATCTGTTTGTGAACAAGACGGCGGGCATATTGACCATCTCTGTCAATAAATAAGATGTGAATAATAAATTTTTTGTTTCATGATATTTATTTATTTGAGTGCACCTTATTGTTTCCTTCATTTTCGAAAAAGTATTGCATATAGAATGCTGAAAATTTTATGGCTGCTTGTCAATAAGCTGAAGTTTTATGGATTTAAAATTTGTGATTGTTCAGTGTATATTTTGAAAGTTATTGCACTTCAAAAAATCTTGAGTTTTTTTTTTGGGGGGGGGGGGCACCCGATATACTGTATATAGGTAATACAACTCAGAATGGCTCCCTGAGAAACTTTTATGTTGCACACAGACCGTACACGGAACAAAGAACTTGTGGGGAAATTAAATCCACTATAGTTCGAATAAGTAATAGTAAATGATAAGTATTATAGTTTTCCTTTTTCATGGTGGAAGCCCAACGTGGGCAACGAGTCACTAGCAAAGAGGCCCCCAAAATATAGCTTCCCTCACCAGCTATCTACTTAGCAGATAGGACCCAGCTTTGGGACAGGGTCTAGGATTTAAAGCTTCCCAGACTGCTACATTCATAACCTCAGTATACGCAAGAAACTCGTTGCATTTACGTCGGATTGAATACATCAAAGAAAAAAGGGGTAATTAATGTATTTTTTGGTTTTACAGTAGTTACCCCTTTTTGTTTGATGTATTCGATCCGACGTAAATGCAACGAGTTTCTTGCGTATATTGAGGTTCTGAATGTAGCGGTCTGGGAAGCTTTAATTTTCCCAAAATAGTTCCTTGTTCCATGCACGGTCTGTGTATAATTGTAACATATATATGTAGAGGACCGACAAGAAATAGACTAACAGGTAGACAGACAAATTCTTTCTTCCACGCCATCATCAAACATTCTTAGAAGACACACGTGGTCAAGGAATTAGAAACAATGAAAACGTCTGTTTCTTCCCAAAAGGCCCGCGAAAGCAAGCCCTTATTAACTAAAGGACGCGTGGAAGGCGTCTCAAGATATGGCGGGAAAGTCTGCGTCACAGAGGTTATATAAGCGAGATTCCACTGATACACTCACTCACTCGCGCTCGAAAAAACATTTCTTCTACTACTTCTTTCACCACCTTTCTCTACAAAAAAAAAAAAAATGGTGTCAATAATCCAGCAGGGTTGAAAGCACCTTAAACAGAAAAAACAAACAAACAAACACTCGCGCTCACCACTTCTCGTTTGCGTTTCTCGTCACGTGTCACGTCTCCTTCGTCAGTACAACTCGTCGCATCAACCGCCCGCCGGAGGAGCGGCCTGCTGTTCCTTCAAAGCTTCCGATCTATCGTCAAGTAAGACCTTCCGCCGTCAGCCTGCAGAAGCACTTCTTCGAAGCCCAGCGCCGTTTCGACTTCAGCCGGCTTGTCCCTCAAGCATCAGCTCAACTCTACACGAAGCGAATCAACACTTGAGGCGACCGGCGACCGTTGAACAAACTTCAATGGGACGGTCAGCATCACCGCGGGCCTACGTTCTACAAGGTCAACCTTCAAGCATCTTCTCCATCTCAAGAGGCCTAATCGACACGACCAGCGCTCAGTCAACAAGCTTCAATAGGACGGTCAACGACACCTCGAGCCTACAGTAATAGGTTCACCTTCAACAATTCTTCAACAGAGGTTTTCATCGTCCCGGTAAGCTAAGTGCATCTTTTCTAAGTAACTCTCGTGAAGCTTACATCAGCCTACCGCCGAACGGTAGGCTATACTCCCAAAGTGTGTAATTAAGCGTTCTAACTGACTCTCGTTAAAGAACGCAGTAGGCCTATTTCCCAATTCAAGTGTCATTCCAAAACCGTAATCGTGTAGCATCATGCTATTGTGTTCAATCATGTAATCCACAAATACTTTGCATCCGTTAATTTGTGTGATTTATTTAAGCACTCATTATTGACAGCCGAATCCACTTCCCGTATACTAAACGCACATGCATTCTTATATCATTTACTAGGCCCATTCAGTGTTCCACTTATGCGTAACTCTAGCCTACCTAATCCATTTACAGTGTACCAATTTAACGTGCATAATTTCCATTATCATTTGGCTGCATCATTTATTCCATGTTCATTCATGCATAACCTTTAGCCTACATAATCAGTGTTACGTATTCTATTCAGTGTACCAAAACGTACGTGCATAATTTCTATTATTACTAGGTTTCATATTTTATGTTGTGTTCCATTTTGCATGCCATTAGCCTAACATAAATGAATGCATTACTAGATCATTAAGCTCTTAACCATTTCTCTTATTGGCTAAGCTCCATCTCTCTTAGCATAATATAAAGGCCGTTAAATAATTGTTATTCACAATAATTATTGTCAATCATTTGTTATTCAGTGAACAAATAACTGATTTATTTTCTTAATTAAATACAAAAAATAAGGTGCTTTTTATAACCTTAACAATATTTGCTTGGGTTGTAATCCAAGCTGGTGACCTCGAAGCAATTCCTATCACTCGGAAATATTATAGTAGGCCTACTCCATTAGCCACCTTCAACTGGTGATACTGTATGACATCATAAATTGTTAACCCAGCCTGTCATTCTAACAATCAACTTGCATCAATTAATCACTAGCATTAAATTAGTCATTATCACCTTAAACGGCTGAATCTAGGCCCACTATATATATATATATATATATATATATATATATATTATATATATATATATATATATATATATATATATATACACCTTTCATCTGCTCCGCGCGATGATTCCTCATTTCATAAAGGTCAAGCTTGAGTTGGCCTTGTGAAGTAGTGAGTTGGTTTCTTGTACTCTCCACCTCACATAGCCAGGTACGCCCGGCTCATCGGGTATTGTTCTGAGCCAGGCGTCTAGTCTTCTTTTGAAGATGTCCACTGTAACCCCATTCGTGTTCCTTAGGTCTTTGGGCAGCTGATTAAACAGTTTTGGTCCTCTCACAACAAAACTATTTTATTTCAAGGTTAAGGATGTTCCCTGTCTAGCCTTTAATTTGGGAATACGACACAGTCTTCCTTTTCTACTTTCCACTATTGTTTGGGGAGTTACAGGGTTCAGAGTAAAATTAGGGACTAGTTTCTATGATACATTATTTTCCAAGTGTAAATAATGGTGTATCTCTCTCTCCTCCTTTCCAGTGAATATAGGTTTAATTCGCGTAACCTTTCCCAGTAATTTAGTTCTTTGCACCCCTTGATCTTGGCTGTGAAGCTTCTCTGAATCCCTTCTAGTTGTCTAATGTCTTCTTTTTTATATGGGCATGTTAGGACCGAGCAGTATTCCAATTTGGGTATTATCAGTGTTTTCAGTAGAGGAATCATTATATTCCTATCCCTTCGTTTAAAGGTTCTCAGTATCTGCCCAGTTATTCTCTTTGCTCTGTTTACTGCTATCTTATTTTGTGTTTCAAATTTCTCATCATCAGTCATTATAACCCCTAAGTCTTTTGCTTAAGAATTTCTCTGAATTTCCTGTACATTTGAGGTATAATATTCCATGGATTTTAGGTCCTCTCTTTTTCTGTACCGTAACAGCTGAAATTTCTGCACTTGTAGATTCTTGTACGCACACACATACACACACACACACACACACACACATATATATACACACACACGAATGATTTTTTTTTAAACACCTGATACTTTAAAAAGTTTGTATCTTTTTTATTAACTGAAATAAAAGCATGAAATTTTTACTGTACCTCCTTAACGCATGGGGAATTAGTCCCCTAGTGCAAAACATACTCAATGTGATATCTCAGATCACGATACTTGCACGTTACTTTCGGCGGAAGAGTCCTGTCTAACAGATTTCCAACGGTTTGTGATAAAGGAATATCATGGCCACCAACATCACCAGATCTAAACCCCTGTGACTTTCATCTGTGGGGTTATTTAAAAGACAGTGTGTTTAAACCGAATCCACACACAATAGAAGAATTGAAAGTATCAACTGAACAGGAAATTTTTTGAAATTTCAACAGATACTCCGTCAAGAGTACTTCAAAATTTTGTTGTTCGTTGGCAGAGTTAATGAGCTGAGAGGACATCACATAGAGCATGTTTTGCACTAGGGAACTAACCAACCCCCAATGTCTCGAGAAGGTGCAGTAAAAATTTCATGCTTTTTTTCAGTTAATAAAAAAATACAAACCTTTTAAAATGTTAGATGTTTGAAAAATCACCCGACATATATATATATATATATATATATATATATAGTTTCAGACCAACAAAGACCCTAGGATCCACTCATGGCCAGTCTACCTAACTGTGTTCGTAATTGTGTATTGTGCATGTCCTCCGTGGTGGCGGAGGGGACCTACAATTTTACATAAGTTCCGAACCACAAAGCCTTAATTTTACTACCTTAAACTATACCCAATTTATCAACATATGCGTCTAATCGATTTTTAAACATGTTTATAAACGTGCTACTAATTACTTCTTCCGGCAAACTATTCCAGCTATTTACTATTCTATGCGTAAAAAAGTTTTTGGCAACTGCTGTCTTGAACCTTCTACTTGTCAACTTACAGCCGTTATTTCTAGTCCTATTATATTGAAATATTTCGAAAAAGCTATCTCTATCTACGTTATCGAACCCATTCATAATTTTGAAAACCTGGATTAGATCACTCCTTAGCCTCCTAGTCTCGAGTGTAGTCAATTTTAACTCCTTAAGCCAATCCTCGTACGACTTTGACCTAAGCGACGGAATCATCTTAGTTACTCGTCTTTGAACTCTTTCGAGTTTGTCTATATCTTTTCGCATATGCGGATTCCAAAATTGGATCGCGTACTCCAAATGGGGTCTGACTAATGATTTATAAAGAGGAACTATAATATCGCGCGATTTGTACTAAAAATTCCGAGCTATAAAACCTAACACTTTGTTCGCTTTATTGACCGCTGCTGTACTTTGTTTCGCTACTTTTAAATCACCAGTGACTATAACTCCTAAATCTTTTTCCTGCTCTACGCTTGTTAATTCCTTCCCTGACATACTATACGCAAAATTACCGTTACGCGAACCTATATGTAAAATTTTGCACTTATCGACGTTAAATCTCATTTGCCATGTGACTGACCAATCAACGATTTTATTCAGATCTTCCTGGATTTTACCTCTATCTTCGTCATTAATCGCCCTACCAACGAACTTCGTGCCATCCGCAAACTTTGAAACTGTACTGACTAGGCCGACATCTAAATCGCTAATATATATAAGAAAAAGCAAGGGGCCCAATACAGAACCCTGAGGAACGCCACTCGCTACATTAGCCCAACACGACTCCGCCCCATCAACGACCACCCTCTGTTTCCTACCTCGCAACCACTCTTCTATCCAATTTATTACTACACCCCTGATTCCATGAGCCTTAGTTTTTTCAATGAGAGTTTTGTGCGGTACGGTGTCAAACGCTTTATGAAAATCTAAATACACTACATCAACCGCCCGATGACCTTAGAGTGGATCTTAGGGTCTTTGTTAGCCTTAGCTTCTGTAGATCTGTAGATAAACGTCAACCACGCTTTGAAAAAATTCTAAAAGATTAGTTAAGCTAGATTTGTTTCGCCTAAAACCGTGCTGTTTATTTCTAACCAAGTTATGCAATTCTAAGTGTTCGACTATACGATCCCTAATTATTGATTCCAGTAGCTTACCTACAACAGACGTTAAACTGATTGGCCTATAATTTCCCGCCGCACCTTTATCGCCTTTCTTAAAGATAGGTGTTACGTTTGCTAACTTGAAATTATCTGGTACGCACCCCTCAGAAATAGATGCATTAAAAATCTTTGTTAGCGGCACAACAATGCTATCTTTTAATTCTTTTAGTTGTATGGGATATATGGAATCCGGCCCCTGTGATTTACGCATTTTCATTTTATCAATATAGCGCATTACCTTTCCTTCACTAACCACAATATTATCCAAAATATTACAATTATCAAAAGGTATTATGTATATGACCGTAGCTTGTTTTCAGAAACTAGATCTCCGTTAACATTTTTCAACGGCCCCAAGACACTTTTTATTGGATTTCTATTGTTGACGTATTGAAAGAATCGCTTGGGGTTTTCTTTACCGTCACGAGCTATGGAGATTTCAAATTCGCGCTTGGACTTTTTTATTACACTTTTCGCTTCACGTCTTAGAGATATGTAGTTGTCTTTATCGCACTTATGTAGCCTATAAGCCCTATCTCTACTCTTTATAATGTCTCCTACTCTAGAAGTAAACCACAAGAGCTTGTTGTTTACTTTCGCACGCTTAATTTTGTACGGTACACATTCCTTATTTATAGTCCTAAATACTGTTTTAAACGATTCCCACATTAGTTTCGCGTTGGAGGTCCCCATTACTTTTTACCAATTGACGTGTGACAATTTATTTCGAAATTTACAAAAGTCTGCGTGCTGGAAGTTAGGAATTTTAGTCGAGTTAGCTGGTTTCGAGTGACTTACTGAGAGGACAAACTCTATCATATTGTGATCGCTATTGCTTAACGGTTCTATTACTTGAAGATCAGTGATTAGCCTATCATCCGTAGTTATTAGTAACTCTAAAATACTGTCCAACCTCGTAGGTTCCCCAACCTTTTGAATAAGAAAGCTATCCTCGAGAAAATTAACTAAACGATTACTTTCCACGTCTCCCTGCATTGTATCGTAATTCACGTTGGCGCAATTAAAGTCACCCATAACTAAAGCATGCGCACTACCTATTATTCTCTGTAGTTCACGATATAACGCTTCGTCCGTATCAGCTGTTTGATTAGGGGGCCTATATATAACCGCAACAAGAAGTTTGAAATCGTTCAATTTAAGTTCTGCTGTAGTCGAATCTATCGGTTCTGGAATTGTGTGCTTTACTTCTATAACGTTCACAATATTATCTTTGATATACAACATAACACCGCCTCATTATATATATATATATATATATATATATATATATATATATATATATATTATATATATATACAGGGTGTTTCAGGATTAAAGGTCAATAGTTCGTAGGTGATAGTATCGGTCATTGTGAGAAAAAAGGTTCATATGAACATGTGTCTAATTCTGAATGGTTACGGAGATAGAGCTGTTTGAATCTGATGCGCGCGCAGCTCTTCCTCCCCCCCGCGGTGGTCCCATTCAATGGCCACCAAGGTCTCCAGACCTCTCTCCGTTAGATTATTGTTTGTGGGGGAGGATGAAAAGTCGTTTACAAAAGAAAGGTGGATACACGAGACGAATTGCTCGCGCGCATTTTGGATACTGCTGCCGGCATAAAGGAACGTCAAGATCAACTCAGACGAACAACACGCGATCTTCGCACACGAGTTGCAAAGTGCATTGAGGTTGACGGTGGGATTTTCGAAAACGTATTGTAAACTGTAACAAATTTGTCATTTCTGTATCTGATACCATTCAAAATGTCAATGTTTAAACATTAAATGTTAGAAACAGTAATTGGTTTCTCTTTCTTGATTACCATTAACAATGCTTTTGTATTTGTAGATTTAAACAGCTCTATCTCCGTAACCATTCAGAATTAGACACATGTTCATATGAACTTTTTTTCTCACAATGACCGATACTATCACCTCCCGAAGTATTGACCTTTCCTCCTGAAACACCCTGTATATATATATATATATATATATATATATATATATATGTGACGAGTCGCTTTCGGAGTATGGTTCATTCTCTGGGGAAACTCCTCAGACACATGGTAGAAAGTACCACACGGTAAAGTGGCGATTGTCATCGTAACCGCATCTTCATTGGGAAGCTGTGCTGAATGCAGTTAGCAGAGCTGGGCATTTGCGGCATATTTTGCGGTACTGCGGTACTGCGGTACTACCGCAAACCGCAAACTGGAACAGCATAACGCAGTACCGCAAAGGATCGCTGAAAGTACCGCAGTACCGCTACCGCATTCAAATTTCCGCGTACCGGTTTGGTGCCGGTTTGGTAGTTTGGTAGTACCGCAGTACCGCAGTACCGCAAAATATGCCGCACTAACTGCCAGTTAGTGACTTTCAACGTCATATCGAAAGGTATGCGACAACACAAGTTTTGTGTAGCACAATGAGGGTTACGTCCTCCCAGTCATTCCTTTTTTATGCACCTCGGTGGTGTAGTGGTTAGCGTTGCTGACTACGAATCCATCGGCCCCGGGATCGAGACCCACTGACGGCAGCCGGCGCGCAGCAAAACCCAGCTGTTCATCCTTCCACACAATAAAGAAAGTGGTTGGTAGATAAATGGGTATATATATATATATATTTATATATATACACACACACACATATATATATATATACACACACACACACACATATATATATATATATATACACACACAATAATTATACATATATATATTTATATATACACACACATATATATATATATATATTATATGTATATATATATTATATGTATATATGTACTAGTGGTGGACCGGATGACAGTTTTTCAACATCTGCGGATGCGGATCTTTAATTTCAATATCCGCGGATGCAGATATTTAGTTAATCTATCAATATAATATAGAATTATGAATATATGACAATTTTTCAAATTTCATGATATTACTATTATGGTAGGCAATGCATAAGAATTAAAATTAATATTAATGTTTTCATTATGATAAAAAAAATAACTTTCTCAAGAGTTTCAGCCACAGAAAATTCAATGAAACAAGTTTCATTCAATTTTCTGTGTTACCATGTATTTATATTTTGAGGTTTGTATATTTGTTTGTTCATTAATAATTAATACTTTACATGAAATGTGCATGACTGGGCCTTATAAGCTACTTTATAAGCTAATTTAATTGTAAATTGCATAATTTATTAGAGGTAATATCCGCATAACATCCGCAGTCAGAAGTGCGGATGCGGATGTTAAAAATGATGCGGATATCCGCAGATGAGGATGCGGATGTGGATATCTGGTCCACCACTAATATATACACATATACATATTACGGTACGGAAAAAGAGAAGACCTAAAATCCATGGACTATTATACCCCAAATGGACAGGAAATTCAGAGAAATTCCAGAGCAAAAGATTTAGGGGTTGTAATGACAGATGATGCGAAATTTGAAACACAAAATAAGATAGCAGTAAACAGAGCAAAGAGAATAACGCGTCAGATATTTAGAACCTTTAAACGAAGGGATAGGAATGTAATGATTCCTCTACTGAAAACCCTGATAATACCCAAATTGGAATACTGCTCGGTCCTAACATCCCCATATAAAAAAGAAGACATTAGACAGCTGGAAGGGATCCAGAGAAGCTTCACAGCCAAGATCAATGGGTGCAAAGAACTAAATTACTGGGAAAGGTTACGCGAACTAGACCTATATTCACTGTGAAGGAGAAGAGAGAGATGCACCATTATTTACACTTGTAAAATAATGGAGAAACTAGTCCCTAATCTTACTCTGAACCCTATAACTCCCGAAACAACGGTGGAAAGTAGAAACGGTAGACTGTGTCGTATTCCCAAATTGAAGGCGAGACAGGGAACATCATTAACCCTGAAAGAAAATAGTCTTGTAGTGAGAGGACCAAAACTGTTTAATCAGTTGTCCAAAGACCTACGAAACACGAAGGGAGTTACAGTGGAAATCTTCAAAAGAAGACTAGACGCCTGGCTCAGAACAATCCCCGATGAGCCGGGCGTACCTGGCTATGTGAGGTGGAGAGCGCAAGAATCCAACTCACTACTTCACCAGGCCAATTCGAGAGGAGGGGCGACAAGCTTGAACTTCGCGAAATGAGAAATCATCGCGCGAAACCTTTGTAAGGTTGTAAGGTATATATATTATATATATATATATATATACACATACACATATATATACACACACACACACACACACACACACACACACACACATATATATATATATAATATATATATTATATATTATATATATATATATATATATATATATATATATATAGGGTGTCCCATAAGTCCGGCATCATAGGAGAAATTCATATTTTTCTATTTCTACAAACCATAATTCATATTTTTCTCTTTCTACAGGCCATAATGTCTGTGAGCAAGGAAGAACGAATCCAGATAATTCTACTCATAGGAAATCGGAGTCAAAGAGAGGCCGCTGCTGAATTTAACAGACTGCATCCAGACCGCGAGCCAGTAACACAGAGTTGTGTTAGCAGACTTGTTGCAAAGTTTAAGGAAACAGGATCCATAGAAGATAAACCACGCAGTGGACCTTCAAGGAGGTCCACTGACGATGATACAGCGACTGCTATCCTGGCTCATTTTAACAGAAGTCCCAATAAGTCTCTTCGGCGATTGTCCGCCGAGACAGGAGTGTCGAAAAGTAGCATCCATCGCATTCTTCAGGCTCTCAAATGGCATCCATATAAACTTCAGATCCTACAGAAATTAAGCGAAGATGATCCCGACCGGCGGATGGAATTTTGTGAATGGGCTACGGAACAATATGCTCGGGATGCCAATTTCCCGTCCACCATTCTGTTCAGTGACGAGGCTGTTTTTTATGGAAATGGTAAGGTAAATCGACAGAACGCCCGCTACTGGTCTCAAAACAACTCTCACTGGTATACCTCTTCAAAGGAACAAGGTGCATCTCGGGTGATGGTATGGTGTGGCATTTGGAAGGGTCGCATCATAGGCCCCCTCTTTTTCGATGAACATGTCACTGGAGGCACCTACCTACGTATGCTCAAGGAAGAAGCATTTCCCAGTGTCTTGAACGAAGAAAGAAATTTCCCAACATGGTTCCAGCAAGACGGCGCTCCTGCACATTACAGCACCCAAGTAAGGGAATACCTGTACCAACAATTCCCTGGTCATTGGATAGGACGTCGAGGGCCTGTGGAATGGCCAGCTAGAAGCCCGGATCTCACGCCACTAGATTTTTATCTCTGGGGCCACTTGAAAGAGTTAATGAGAAGCAAAACAAATTTTAATAAGATATTGTCAATTTTATACATTCCCGCACTGTTATTGAAATTTTTTTTTAAATGGATAAATGCACATTCTAGAATATATCTTTCTATTATATCTGTTTTCAACAAGCGCTTTAGAACTATCCCACTTGATGCTATGATTACATCTATACATTTGGTTAAACAAAGCATTGGAATTATTAGCTGTTCTCTGTGATGGGCAGTATCTAGATACATGTATCGCCGATACGTATCGATCGATACTTTTGTATCGGTATCGGTATCGCTTTAGCTACTTGACAAAAGTATCGATTTATCGGTATTGCTTAGGTTAAATGTATCGAAAAAAATCGATACTTCGATACATCGATACATTAATAAGAATTTTTAAATATTTAAATAGATGTTATAATATGACACTACTGAGTTATATTTATGAATATACATAAATAATAATAATATTAAATATTTATTTAATGACAGTACTACTCAGCTGGTCGCGTCACACAGTACGCCGCAACGTTTAAACACGTTTGTACTTGTGTTATTGAGATTAATTAACCATAATATAGAAACGCTCATATAATATAGAAACGCTCATTGGTGTTGCGACACTATTGGCCACGCCCACTCGGTGTTGAGTTTAAACAGGTTCATGTCTCTGCAACCCAAGATTCCACTGAGATGGAAGTTTTACAGTATCTGGGTGACGGAAGTCATTCTCTCCAATCTCTGAGGCAGTACCCAGGAATTCTACGGGTCTTCCTGAAGTATAACACACCACTACCATCCTCTGCTCCTGTAGAAAGGTTGTTTAGTTTGGCTGGTCACATTCACGCTCCAAAAAGCAATAGACTGTCTGACCAGATGTTTAGCCAGCTGGTATTTTTGAAGGGTAACAGTAATTACTTTTAATTGTTAGTGTAATATTTTCAGTCATTCATGTATCCTACAAAATTAAAACATACTTTCATTAAATAAAGCAATTGTTTTTATTTACATCTATAAAACCCATTAAAATGTCGTTGATTTTACTTACAGTGTGTACAAATTACTAGTATAAACAATAATATCTAATACCTACATATTAAATGAATAATTATAAAAATGTACCGGCGATGCATGTATCGGTATCGGTATCGCTTAAGACATCTAGAAAGTATCGGCGTATCGGTATCGCCTAAGACGTTCTTCATGTATCGATGTATCGGTATCGCTTTAGCGATTTTCATGTATCGATGCCCATCACGCTGTTCTACACGCATATTTATGCTGTTTTACCCTAATATCTAACGTTTTACCGATTTGGCCTAAATATACTGAGTTACATTGTGTACATCCGATCGAATACACACAACCAACAACATTATCCGGGCTATTCTTTATTAGGCGTGATTTAACAGTATTATTATACTTAAAGACTACATTGATGCCAGTTGCTTTAAGTAAAGTCGGAAGATATTGAAAATTAACATGGTAAGGTAGGCTAAGGATATTTTTACGTTCAAATTCCTTTACAATTACATTATTATAATACCTATTCTTGGCTTTCCTAAGACAGTTATCTAAAAATGAAATAGGATAACATAATTTAGTACCAATATTCATGATATTGCATAACTCGGAATCTAAAAATTCAGGACTGACAACTCTCAATGCTCTAAGAAACATAGAAGAGAAAATAGAGGATTTAATCGAGGGATGATGGTCAGAATAAAAATGTACATAAGAGTTATTATTAGTAGGCTTGCGATAGACTTCAAATGTGAACTGATTAGAGCATCTCCAAATTTTTGGATCCAGAAAAGATAGGCTTCCATCATTTTCTTTTCAACTGTGAACTTAATAAATGGGACTAAATTGTTGAGCCTACCAAAAAATAAGTCAACATCCAAATTATTAGGCCAAAGGCATAAAATATCACCTATATACCTGTACCAAACCAGGTTAAATTAACAATCGTAGGCAAAATTCTACTTTCAAAAAATTCCATATATAAATTAGCTAGTACAGGTGAAAGGGGATTTCCCATCACCAATCCAAACGACATAGCATAAAACTTATTTTCAAACTGAAATTTACAATTTTTGACACAAAGCTTAATTAACTCAATAAGATTGTTGTGTTAAACAGGGAAAGAATATTCAGAGCTCTTATCTTTTAAAAAATCAAGTAGGTCATCAACAGGGACTTTTCGTGAATAACGAGCATACATCAAAGCTTACCAATTTGAAATTAGGGTCATTAGGAAACTTCAATTTGTCAATAAGATCCATGCTATTTACAATATGTAACTTAGAAATAGAGCCAACTAACGGCGTTAATAAAGTAACTAACCATCTAAGCTAACAAGAGGCCTCATGGGATTATTAACTTGTGTGTTTTTACTAAGCCGTACAGATATGGTAGTGACGGATTAATACTAATAAACTGCTGCGAAAGCCCATTATAGTTATTTTTTAATATTTCTCTTAATTATTAATTTTCTGTTAAACATTTTATTAACATCCTCCAGTGGGTCGCTATTTAGAGGTTTATTGGCTCTATTTCTGAGTCACATATAGTATTTGTCATTTACCGTTACTTATTCGGACTACAGTGGATTTAATTTTCCTAGAAGAGTTCCTTGTTCCATGCACGGTCTGTGTGTATCATATATATATATATATATATATATATATATATATATATATATATATATATATAATATATTATCAGGTCATCCCATAAGTAATGTCGTTTTTAGATCGGAATTTGAAGGACAAAAAAAAACTCAACTGAAACTTTTTAATCTAGTATATATTTTCCATCGGAATCAATGACACTCTGCCAACGTCATACAAGCTTTTCAATGCCATGTTTATAAAATTCAGGCGGTTTTGAGGAAAAAAACGTACAAAGACTAGTGTGCAGGTCATCTAAAGAAGTACACTGTTTCTCGTCAAGATAGTTTTGCAGACTCCTGAAGAGATGATAATCTGAAGGCGCAAGGTCTGGAGAATATGGAGGATGTGGAAGTTTTTCCCACCCAAGCTCCTCAATTTTTGCAGAAGTGATCCGGGCGGTATGAGGATGTGCGTTGTCGTGGTGGAACACGATTCCTTTCCGATTAACCAAAGAAGGTCGCTTTTCTTTTAGTGCAGTGTTCAATCGATCCAGTTGTTGACAGTAGACTTGAGCGGTGATTGTTTGGTTGTGTGGTAAGTTTTCAAAGTGTATTACACCACCTTTATCCCACCAAACACTAAGCAACACCTTCCGAGGGTGAAGATTTGGTTTTGGCTGTGGTGTCGCTGGTTCTCCGGCACAAACCCACTGTCGACGGCGCTTAACATTCTGGTACAGTATCCACTTTTCATCACCAGTCACTAAACGGTGCAAAAACGGATCTTGGAGTTCACGGGAATGAAGAGCTGTGCTAATGTTTACCTGCACCCTCAGATTGTCGACCGACAATTCATGTGGCACCCATTTTCCTAACTTAGGCACTTTCCCGAGTTGTTGCAAATGTTGATGGATGGTGGACGGGGAAGAACTGAGTTTCTGGGCGAATTCTTCGACAGTTGTTGAACAGTTTTCTTCAAGTGCGGCTAACAGCGGGTCATCATCAAACTCAGCAGGGCGTCCAGAGCGTGCTGCATCTGTCAAACAGCAGTCACCATTCCTAAACTTTTGAAACTATCTTTGACATTTCCTCACACGCAGAATATCGTTGCCATAAACGTCCTGAATGTTTCGCGTTGCTTCAGTAGCACTATTCTCTTTTTTGAACTCGTAAAGCATTATATGCCTGATATGCTCTTCTGATACCGCCATGTTTATGAGGGGTTCACATAAAGCAAAACACGCGTCTTCACTGGTCAAGGTCTGTAAAGTATGTAGCGAAACACGATAGATCTCCTCTTAGATATAACCTTCGGAAAATTTATGCTTAAACCGAGTAGGACTAGTTTAAAGTTAATCTATCGTAAAAATGACATTACTTATGGGATGACCATGTATATATATATATATATATATATATATATATATATATATATATATAAGCCTGTTACCAACGAATACACAAATAAATTACTATATACAGTACTGCATATAATATAAAACTGTTTATGTTAATAATATCAACAAGGTCGTACGAACTTACCAAATCTTTTATAAAAATCGTGTACGAAGATATTTCGCAAACAGTGTTATGGATTCACAAGCTAAATAGACTTATAAAGATTTATAAACAGCATATCTTTATAAACAACATCGATTATATGATATGATAATGACACTATTTACAGTGTAGAAAATAAACACATGCACTACACAGTCTAACTACACTGATGTCTGATAAGAGTATATTTTATATTATATATATATATATATATACATATACAGGGTGGGCCGTAAGTTTCCATACATAGGAAAAATAAACATTTTGTTATGGACAACCATTTTTATTTATATAATATGCTCTACATGGTTGCCATTGTTTTGAAAACACATTTCAATACGTGTTCCCCACTGTTGATGAACACGCATTAGCACAGTTGACGTTATGCTTGTAATGGCGTTGGTGATACGTTCCTTTAGATGATTTATGTCTCGTATCTTTCCTGATACACCATGGCCTTCAAGTGCCCCCAAAGATAGAAATCAAGGGGGTGAGATCTGGGGATCTGGGAGGCCACTCCACAGGACCACGCCGACCAATCCAAGCATCCGGAAACTACTGCTGATCCAAATACCGACGCACGTGAAGACCATAATGAGGTGGAGCTCCATCTTGCTGGAAGTAAACTGGGAAGTTACCTTCCTCGTTTAGCAGGGATGGGAAAATCTCTTCTTGCAACATGTTAAGATACCTTTCGGCATTAAGATTTCCACTGACAAAAATTGGTCCAATAATTCTGTCACCCCATATCCCGGCCCACACCATCACTTTACCGGCACCTTGCATCTTCGTCGGACTCAGCCAGTTAGGGTTAGCATTACTCCAATAACGTATGTTTTGCCGATTAACCTCTCCATTGACGTAAAAATTTGCTTCATCAGTAAACAAGATCTTACGTCAAACGCATATTCTTAGGGTATCTGAAACATAAAAACAAACGTTTAATTTTTCCTATGTATGGAAACTTACGGCCCACCCTGTATATATATATATATAATATATATCAGTGGCGTGCGTTGGGTACGTCGACAGGGTAAGCGGTATTGCGTGCGAGCACATTCAGCACACGCACTATATGTACATATTATATAATTATAGTACCTAATGATAAACTTCATAACCGGCTAGTGGGTATGTACTGTAGACTATTCTGAAAAATACGATACTGTTTTTAATATCTTTAATAAGATTTTTATTAGGGTAGGCGGCGCTTACCTAGCTTACCCTGAATGCACGCCGCTGATATATAACCTTTGGTTAGCTTCCGCCCGAATTGTTCATTCTGACGAAGGTCAAGCTTTTCACTCCACCTTAGACCTACAGTTTAACGTGGAATCCGAACCACGTCCCATCAGCAGCCCAGCGTCTTAACCACTAAGCCACTTAGGGTACCCATTTATCTACCAACCACTTTCTTCATTGTGTGGAAGGATGAATAACTGGGTTTTGCTGCGCGCCGGCTGCCGTTGGGTCTCGAACCCGGGGCCGATGGATTTGTAGTCAGCGACGCTAACCACTACACCACCGAGGCGCATTATATATATATATATATATATATATTATATATATGTCAAGAATAGCGAACCCAATTTTACCATGTCAAGAATAGCGAACCCAAAAATTCCCTTGTCAAGAATAACCAACCCAAAAGTTCCCATGTCAAGAATAGCAAACCCAATATAAATATCATGTAAAGGAAAAAGTTAAACATATGTAATCTTCACTTTATTGATGAAAGAATAAATAAGACAATTTACTGAAATGAAGATTGGTAGTCCTATTATTGTAAAAATACTTATTTTATTTATTTGCATTTATAAATTTGTTTATATAATAAATATTAAAATATTACAATTTCTCTTATGTTACAACTAGCCTAAGACCCGCCCTTCGTGCGGGTCGCGGGTAGCAAAAATTAACCAAACTATCACGACTTAACCTAACCAATCGTCAAGGGCGTACAATTAACCTAAAAAAATAAATAAAAAACAATAATTTTTTTTATTTATTTATTTTTATATATTAAGAGAAGAGGATTCTTTATACTGTACGGCATTGACGATTGGTTAGGTTAAGTCGTGCTAGTTTGGTTAAATAAAAAAAGACTAATATAAAAGCATTTAATACGTCCTTAACTAATTACTTAAAATTGGGAAACATAAACCTACCGTCTGAAGTTATGAAAACGTCCTTGAGGACTTCCCATGTCAAGAATAGCGAACCCAATTTTACCATGTCAAGAATAGCGAACCCAGAAATTCCCTTGTCAAGAATAGCGAACCCTGCAGGTGTTGGGTTCGCTATTCTTGACATGATCCATATATATATATATATATATATATATATATATATATATATATATATATAATATGATAAAACCACGAAGGAAAGGAAACACAGATGGTGCTCAAGCCCTTTCGTCTAATGACATCCTCAGGAACACTGAAGTACATAAAGAATTACAGCCTATATATAGGTTACAGAAAAAAAAAAATATATATATATAATTATATATATATATATTATATATATATATATACAATAAACGGAGAAACGAAATTAAAGGATTGTGGAAGGGAGCACACAAATTTATAAGGAAAAACTATCGATTTTTAGCACAAGATTAAGATTTGTTTCCAAACAATGTTATAGATAAAAAAAAAATTAAAAAAAATATATATATACAAATTTATACTGGAAATCTGCCCAAGTTTTAGCACTCTGCTCTTTTTGTATATAAAAATTGAACAATTATCGATTTTTAGCACAAGATTAAAAGATTTGTTTCCAAACAATGTTATAGATAAAAAAAAAAATATATATATATACAAATTTATACTGAAAATCTGCCCGGGTTTTAGCACTCTGCCCTATTTTTTTGTATATAAAAATTTAAAAATAAAAGTTATTAGGGTGGCATACAAATTTTACCAAAGATTTAGCGTTCTACCTTTCTTATCTAAATCTGTTCTGAAGGAATTCAAAACAACAGGATCGAGTTGAAAAAGACCTTTGCTTATGTTGAAGTTATTTGTTAGTTGGATAATGGCAGACTCAAGAATATTTCTATTAACAATGTTGCTAGAGTGGAATAAAACTGAAGCATTATTCCAATCAATACAGTGGGATAACTCTGACAAATGGACAAAAAGGGCACTGGACAATTGTCCTGTTCTAACGGAATATTGATGCTGTTTTATACGTGTGTGCAAATCCTTTCCCGTCTGACCTATGTAAAAGGAATCACATTGTTTACAACCAATTTTATAGATAATGCCTGAATTATTGGTGGGGCTATTTTTTATTATGATATTTTTCACAATATTGTTATATGAAAATACCATATTAATATCCAAAAGTTTAAATACATTAGCAATGCCTAAAAAGCCCGGGAAAAATGGAAGTACTAAAATATTTTTTGACAAAGTACGCGTGTTATTATTGACGCGATAGAAAGTTCGTTTTGCCTTGTTGAGACAAGATTCCATAAACGCAGATGGATAACACAGATCACTTCCAATACCGTTGATTTTTTCTAATTCGGCATCGATGTATTCCGGACTGGCGATCCTAAGGGCGCGGAGAAACATCGAAGAAAAAATGGCCTTCTTAGTGGGGGTGTCATGTCCCGAGTAAAAGTGTACGTAGGACAAATTGTTTCTTTTTTTCCGATAGATACTAAACTTAAAACCTGGGCTTTCCCTATGTACACGCACATCCAAAAATGGGATTGAATTGTCTTGTTCAACTTCTAAAGTAAACTTAATAGAGGGGACTTGATCATTTAACAGGAGGAGGAAGTTATCCAGGTCACGATCCATGGGCCAGATACACAAAATATCGTCGACGTACCGCAACCAAGGGATGCCCACCCCCAGGATTCTCGGAATCACTTTCGTGAAATAATTTTCATATAATGAACACCACGCGTTCCTTCGGCTTGCTGTTCCCTCTCTTGTCTCCGTTTGTGTCCGTGTTTTCTTCTACATTAAAGAAGGGGCATGCAATTCGTATCCGACGAAAGTTTCTTACTAATTGTCTAGAGGAGCAAGTTCTTCCCAAATCCCTGCTTCCGATTCGCCTCAGACAAATTGACGACCATCCGTTCAACAACTTCAGCAGATTAATTTTAAAGAAACATATTGAAGTCACCAGACAAAATGAGTGGTCCGCCTTCAAAAATTTAAACATCGCCAAACATAATTTTGTAACCGTTATTCCCCAACCGTGGATCCAACCTTTGATGAAATTTACAACGAGTTGCGGCGGAGAACTACTTCACTTCGTAACATTTTGGATCGGAAAATTAAAAGTCTCATTCGAAATAGTCAGTGGAGTAAAAAAGCAAGCTCAAAGTGTGTTTTGAACCTTTCTTCGAAAAACATTAGTGACGATGCAAAAATTGCCCTTGGATATGGTATGTCCTTTTTTATTGTTAAAAAACCTTCGGCTTTACAAATTTACAGTCTCGCTTGTTTTGAAAAACAGTGTAATCTCCCTCAGTATTTGTTTAACATAGTTAAAGGCCTCGTTTATAGTGCGGCGAATAGTAATTACGAAGATAACTTTCCTAAACGTTTTCGCAATAGCCTCTCACAATTGAAAAAAGATGGGGAGCTCCATATTACTAAAGCAGACAAGGCTAACACCATAGTTATTATGGACAAAGTGGACTACATCAGAAAGATGAACGAGCTTCTCCAGGACCCCGCCACATACAGCAAACTTAGGAAGAACCCGCAGGATGACGTCATCAAATCATTTAATAGCGGCTTGAAACGCATTCTCAAAGATCATAAGGACTTAATTCCGCTTTTCATGTCCACTTCACCTTCTCTGCCCTACCTTTACGGTCCCATTAAAACCCACAAACCTGGCAACCCTATGCGCCCTATTATTAGCTCGGTGGGCTCTATTACTTATAAACTCTCCAAATGGCTTGTCAAAGTCTTGTCCCCCATTCTTGGAACTATCTCTGATTCACATGTAAAAAATTCCATGGATCTTACTGAAAAATTGAATAATGCACGTACTGGAACTAACGATAGATTGATCAGTTTTGACGTTTGTTCATTGTTTACAAAAGTGCCGATTGACGATATGCTTGACTTTCTCTCCCAAGAATTACATAAATATGACCTGCCACTACCTTCACACATTGTTTTGGAACTTATTAAGCTTTGCATCAAAGACTGTAAATTCACTTTCAATAACGAGTATTATCAACAAGTTTTTGGGATGGCCATGGGCAACCCCTTGTCGCCCCTCCTCTCCAATATTTATATGGAGTTTTTCGAAATTACTTACATTCCGAGAATCCTGGGGGTGGGCATCCCTTGGTTGCGGTACGTCGACGATATTTTGTGTATCTGGCCCATGGATCGTGACCTGGATAACTTCCTCCTTCTGTTAAATGATCAAGTCCCCTCTATTAAGTTTACTTTAGAAGTTGAACAAGACAATTCAATCCCATTTTTGGATGTGCGTGTACATAGGGAAAGCCCAGGTTTTAAGTTTAGTATCTATCGGAAAAAAAAAAACAATTTGTCCTACCTACACTTTTACTCGGGACATGACACCCCCACTAAGAAGGCCATTTTTTCTTCGATGTTTCTCCGCGCCCTTAGGATCGCCAGTCCGGAATACATCGATGCCGAATTAGAAAAAAACAATGGTATTGGAAGTGATCTGTGTTATCCATCTGCGTTTATGGAATCTTGTCTCAACAAGGCAAAACGAACTTTCTATCGCGTCAATAATAACACGCATACTTTGTCAAAAAATATTTTAGTACTTCCATTTTTCCCGGGCTTTTTAGGCATTGCTAATGTATTTAAACTTTTGGATATTAATGTGGTATTTTCATATAACAATATTGTGAAAAATATCATAGTAAAAAATAGCCCTACCAATAATTCAGGCATTATCTATAAAATTGGTTGTAAACAACGTGATTCCTTTTACATAGGTCAGACGGGAAAGGATTTGCACACACGTATAAAACAGCATCAATATTCCGTTAGAACAGGACAATTGTCCAGTGCCCTTTTTGTCCATGTGTCAGAGTTATCCCACTGTATTGATTGGAATAATGCTTCAGTTTTATTCCACTCTAGCAACATTGTTAATAGAAATATTCTTGAGTCTGCCATTATCCAACTAACAAATAACTTCAACATAAGCAAAGGTCTTTTTCAACTCGATCCTGTTGTTTTGAATTCCTTCAGAACAGATTCAGATAAGAAAGGTAGAATGCTAAATCTTTGGTAAAATTTGTATGCCACCCTAATAACTTTTATTTTTAAATTTTTATATACAAAAAAATAGGGCAGAGTGCTAAAACCCGGGCAGATTTCCAGTATAAATTTGTATATATATATATATTATATATATATTTTTTTTATCTATAACATTGTTTGGAAACAAATCTTTTAATCTTGTGCTAAAAATCGATAATTGTTCGATTTTTATATACAAAAAGAGCAGAGTGCTAAAACTTGGGCAGATTTCCAGTATAAATTTGTATATATATATTTTATTTATTTATTTTTTTTTTATCTATAACATTGTTTGGAAACAAATCTTAATCTTGTGCTAAAAATCGATAGTTTTTCCTTATAAATTTGTGTGCCCCCTTCCACAATCCTTTAATTTCGTTTCTCCGTTTATTGTATATATATATATATATATAATTTTTTTTTTTTTTTTTTTTGTAACCTATATATAGGCTGTAATTCTTTATGTACTTCAGTGTTCCTGAGGATGTCATTAGACGAAAGCGCTTGAGCACCATCTGTGTTTCCTTTCCTTCGTGGTTTTATTCATCATAATATTTTTCACGTGTTACTTTCGTGAAATAATTTTCATATATATATATATATATATATATATATATATATATATATATATATATATATATATATATATATATATATGACAATGACAAGCATTTTATTTATATAAGGTAATAATATCCTCATAAAACTATATTACATAGTTGAGGACTGACGCGACACTTTTTAGTATCATAAACCGACTAATTAGTTACTAAATATTAGACCCGCACGACAGATCCAGAACTCCAAGTACGCTAAAAGTATAATAAAATGCAATGTAATGTAACTAAAACAGAGTCCTAATCTTAAATTCTTTTCAGACGAAGACTATCTTCAAAATATTTATTCTAAGTTTACTCTAAGGTTGTCTCATGGCACCTATTCATGTTGTTCTAATTAATATGTAGAACTCCCAAAGGTAATTATTTGAAAGCGAATGCGCACGCTTAATTTAGGCATTTTTAGGAGTGGAAAAACAAATTCTCTGGCAATTTCTTTAATGACACATAATTACAACATCATTACACGTACTTTAATGGAGTTTAGCGTATTATAAAACGCGTAAATTGAATAAACACAGTTTTAACTGTATCATATTTAAGTGATACTTGAATTACAGAAATTCTTGAAGATTGTGCCATGGTTTTTAATTATGTAAACTGATTTACTCCATAAACTTGACACTGCACCGAGGGAAGTTGAGATCAATCTGGGAGTGTTATACTTTGGACAAATAATTTGGAATTGTATAGGACATTTAAATGAGAGAACAATTAATTTTAATTTATCACAAGCTTTCAATTTCAAGATATATGCAGTTAAACTGTCAAAGTAGTCTTATACAGAACTATAGTATCTTGGATCTAAGAGAGGCGATAATTATGGGGTGAGTTTTTGGTGAAAAGAAGTGCGACAATTTTGAAATTTCAAGCTCAAAATCATAATATTGAGTTTTATTTCTACCCCCAAAAACAACCTCGTTATTTAATGTAAATAATACAATTATTATTTAAATTAGATAATTGTGTTCAAAATTATCAGTCTCCTTTTGTTAAAATTTAACAAAATAAATTATGTTCCTTCCAAATTCCAGATAAATTTGGTTTAGATTAAACATATATAAGATTATATTTATTTGAAATTGGAACTGGAATTAATAATTTTCAAATTTGTCACGAAGTGAAGCCCAATTCCGAGTAAATATAATCTTTTTATATGCGTTTAATGTAAACCAAATTTATTTTGAAGTAACATATCAGCTATTCGTTATTTTTTAACAAAACTGAACTTTATAATTCCCCCCAAAATCTTTGTTTAAATTAAATATTTTCTCGAGTGTCCCGTGAAGTTTCCCTCAAACTTCCTACACATTACGGATTACTTTCTTCCACAGACATATTTGGGACAATAAAGAATATTAAATGTTAATTTTATCTTCTTATCTTCGAAACATCCAGAAAATATTCCTAGTTTTTATACAGGGTGTTCGGAAAGTCACGGTGCACTTATATTTATTTAATAGCATACAATAGTATAACATTGCATATATGATAGAGGTTATGGATGGGACCATCAGAACTTATAAAAGGTGTTGAAAGTGATGTCCTTTAAGAGCAATACAGGCCTGGACCCGTCTTATTTTATTTTGAAACACCTTTGAAAGTTCTTCTTTTGAAATGGACCTTATGTACGCAGTTATTGCAGTTTTCAGGTCATCAAGCGTGAGTGGACGATCTCGATTATATAAGTGCACAATGACTTTCCGAACATTCTGTATTTGATTCATACTCTACCTCAGGGATTCCCAAAGTGGTCTGCACAAAGCTTCCAAGGGGTCTCTAAGCTTTTGGAACATTAACTATATTAAAATAAATTTCCATTAATTTTTTTTTCTTATACCAAAATTCATAATTTTTTTTGTGAGGGTCTATGTCCGTACGGAATTAATATTTAGGGGTCCTTGGTGGTAAAAGTTTGGGAACCCCTGCCTACCTTCAGGAACTACAAAACTGCCCCATACCAAACTTAGTACGAGCGCTTATAATTTAAAAGATTCAACCGTTCCCTTTGAAGCCACCTCATGGATCCTTAACAAGAATTATGAAGATTCTTTTGAACACTCGTTTTCAAAGAAATGTTTATGTGAAAACAAAACAAAATTAATTTTTTGAGAGGTGATCAAAATGGATGCATTTGATGTTAACATGCGTGATAGAAGTCAAAGGAATTTTTAATACATTTTAAAACAAAATAAAACATCACCGATGTTATTAAAGCAAAATTTTAAAAAGTTTCTGGAAAATAATATTTCATGCGAGGAAAGAGAGGCGCAATTATGATTTTTCGATCGGGTAAAAATTAATTTTTGAAACGTTATCCTTCGTTTTATTGAAGACATAAACGTTGTATTTGTTGAGTGAATTGTTAAAATTAAATGTGTTAAATGTTTGGTAACTCAATGAAGTAACTTTTTAATCTGAATAAATATAAAGTTTCGTTTATGATTTAGGGTCAATATAAGAACAAGAAATGGTTTTATCTTTCTCAAAAACTAATAGAATTTTTTTACAGCTTAATTTTATTTTATCTCGATATTGCAAATTTTGTGACAATTGCTGCATATAGGAAAAAACATCCTCTGTATTTTATAATAATAATAATAATAATAATAATAATTATAATAATTATAATAATAATTAAGGATAAAAAATTCTGATCACTATTCTTGGCTGGTTTTACGACACTCGCATTGGTCTCCGCTAAACTTATGGAACTTCTTTTGATGAAGGATATCCCGTTGTAAATCCTTGTCATGAAAATTAACCCATTTTATAAGTCACGGCTGTTAAACAGCGTAATTGGGCAGGAGCAATTTATACCCAACCCCGAACGCATAATTCAAACGCGTATACACAGATGGAAAAAACGGTACTTATAAATTTGGGTTATATGAAATATTCTAAATTTTATGGCTACGAATTTGGCGTAAAATTTATTAGCGTTTCGAGACGCCAAATGTTTTTTGGCAGTTTTCTGCGCACTTGAATTTGATAAAGGGCTTCATAATAAGTTAGGAGGGGCCAGAAACTGCCACAGTGATCCATTGCGCTAACTGTGGATTATTATTATTACTACTACTATTATTATTATACAAACACTATCGGAAGTCGAACCGCCGACCTCCGTATCTTTACTTCGTTTCTACGATAAAGGGCTCACTTTCCCCCCTCCCCCAGCACGTCACTTCAAAGATTACTATGATGAAGTTATAACTATTTTTTTAAATATGCGGTAAAGTTTATGAAACGACACTGCAGCAAATCGAGGAACATTAACTCAAATTTTTTACATTTTTTTGTAATAACATCCAAACAAAACTTCTTCAGCAAACTTATTTATAGAATTTCTCAAGGATTCGCATTTTTTCGAACTTCAAACTGTCAAAATTTTGGATTAAATTTTTATATTTTAAAAGAAAATTGTAACCTTCCCGCAACGTTGAATACAGAGATGACAAATGACTCAAAAAATTTGGCGTCTTGAAAAGATCAAAGATCATAAAATATGAAATTAGAAAAAATAAAATAAAAATAATATCTGCATCGAATATATGTTTTACATTCGAATATCAAACAGAATTATAAGTATACGGGAGATCATTTATATACATATATATTGGTGGCGTTTCTACTCTGGCTCAGGTGACCCTTGGGGCACTCCACATAGTGGGGAAATTAAATTCTTGGATATTAGCTTATTTTATATATATATATATTATATATATATATGGTGTACACACAGTCCTTTCGCGATTATAAACTTTAATAATTACATGAAATCCAAAGAAGGCACAGTGATGCTTTGTTTTTGCATGTTGTTGCATAACACCAAGTTTTTTCTTGTCAATGTTTGGTGTGGATTAGTGCATGATAGGGCGATAAGCCCGTTCTTCTTTGCTGAAAAGAATGTTACGGCACGAGTGTACCTGGACACGCTCAAGTTCTTTGTAGCCCCCCTCAGTTGGAAGACCTTCAACCATCCATCATTTTACAGCAAGACACTTCAGAGCAAGATATTTTACAGCCTCCAAACTGGTGTTTGTTAGTGCGCGAGTTCTTGAACACCACTTTTCCCGGAAGATGGATCTGGAGCGACGGGCCGGTACCATGGCCTTCACGATACTCCGATATGACGCCCCTGGACTTCTTCCTGTGGGGAGATGTAAAGGATTATGTGTACCATACTCCTGTTGCTGACATTGACACTCTTCGTGCAAGAATTTGCGATGCCATTAACAGTGTCACGAGAGATATGCTAGCGAACGTATGGCGTGAAATCGAATTTCGCTTGGACGTGCTACGTGCAACTAACGGCGCACATTTTGAGATTTAATGAGAAACTTAATAAACTTGATGTGTTATACAACAATATGCAAAACAAAGCATTGGTGTGTCTTCTTTGGATTTCATGGAATTGAGGTTTATAATCGGGAAAGGACTTTGTGTACACCCTATTCTATATTATATATATATATATATATATGAATAGAAACGACATAAGTGTTTAAGGAACGTTTCCGCACACGAGGAGGAGAGATAACGAATAATGAAAAATGAGGCAAACCGCCCGGGAATCGAACCCAGGCCTTCCAATTGCCGGTTGGATGCTCTACCATTATGCTACGGACCTCACTCAATCACACAATCGAAATTCTCCCACATAGGGCAGAAACCAATGCCTGAGAGGGCACCCTCGCAAATCGTGAATATGCGCATATAACTGCAATGACCGCGCAGTATATAAATGATAGAAACGACATAAGTGTTAAGGAACGTTTCCGCACACGAGGAGGAGAGACAACGAATAATGAAAAATGAGGCAAACCGCCCGGGAATCGAACCCAGGGCCTTCCAATTGCCGGTTGGATGCTCTACCATTGGTTTCTGCCCTATGTGGGAGAATTTCGATTTGTGATTGATGAGGTCCGTAGCATAATGGTAGAGCATCCAACCGGCAATTGGAAGGCCCTGGTTCGATTCCGGGCGGTTTGCCTCATTTTTCATTATTCGTTATCTCTCCTCCTCGTGTGCGGAAACGTTCCTTAACACTTATGTCGTTCTATTCATTTATATACTGCGCGGTCATTGCAGTTATATGCGCATATTCACGATTTGCGAGGGTGCCCTCTCAGGGCATTGGTTTCTGCCTATGTGGGAGAATTTCGATTTGTGATTGAGTGAGGTCCGTAGCATAATGGTAGAGCATCCAACCGGCAATTGGAAGGCCCTGGTTTCGATTCCCGGGCGGTTTGCCTCATTTTTCATTATTCGTTATCTCTCCTCCTTGTGTGCGGAAACGTTCCTTAACACTTTGTCGTTCTATTCATTTATATACTGCGCGGTCATTGCAGTTATATGCATATATATATATATATATATATATATATGTAAAGAACGACGCTTGTATAGGAGATATTCTGCGCAAGGTGAGAGAGAGAGACGAAACAATAAAAAAATGAGGTAACCACCCGGGAATCGAACCCGGGATCTTCCGATTGCGGTCAGATATGATAACCACTACACCATGGGCCTCATTCATTCAAATGCCGTAATTCTTCTACATACGCGCAGAAACCAATGCCCCAAGGGGCACCTCCCGCATGCCGTAACATTATATACATTTACTGCAAACCGCAGTATAATTAACGTAAAGAACGACGCTTGTATAGGATATATTCCGCGCAAGATGAGAGAGAGAGAACGAAACAAATGAAAAAATGAGGTAACCACCCGGGAATCGAACCCGGGATCTTCCGATTGTCGGTCAGTATGATAACCACTACACCATGGGCCTCACTCATTCAAATGCCGTAATTCTTCTACATACGCGCAGAAACCAATGCCCCAAGGGGCACCTCCCGCATGCCGTAACATTATATACATTTAACTGCAACACGCAGTATAATTAACGTAAAGAACGACGCTTGTATAGGAGATATTCCGCGCAAGATGAGAGAGAGAACGAAACAAATGAAAAATGAGGTAACCACCCGGGAATCGAACCCGGGATCTTCCGATTGCCGTTCAGATATGATAACCACTACACCATGGGCCTCACCTCATACTGCGTGTTTGCAGTTAAATGTATATAATGTTACGGCATGCGGGAGGTGCCCCCTTGGGGCATCGGTTTCTCGCGTATGTAGAAGAATTACGGCATTTTTTCATTTGTTTCGTTCTCTCTCTCTCATCTTGCGCGGAATATCTCCTATACAAGCGTCGTTCTTTACGTTAATTATACTGCGTGTTTGCAGTTTATATATATATATATATATATATATATATATTATATATATATATACACACACACACACACACACAGGGTTGTCGAAAAGTCCCAATCCATTTTACTGACATAACAGTACTTCAGGATAAAATTGTAGTAACATAATTAGATGTATATTTATTTATCAAGCTTAAGTCTAAGATTCGACGTGAGCACCATCAGTGTCTCTGCAAATCTCAAATCTGTCCACTGCATTGCGGAATACATTCTCAAGCATCTCGGGTTATTTTAGCGACTGCCGCGACAATGCGGGTTCGCAGATCCTGCAAGTCTGTAACTCTTATTTTGTAAACTTCAGACTTTATAAAGCTCCCACGCAAAGAAGTCTAATGGTGTTAAATCCAGGGCCTGTTTCCATCACGTCCAATCCAGCGATTTGGTGAGAGCTCATCAAGGTACGCCCGAACGATATTTGCATAGTAACATGGAGCTCCATCTTGTTGAAAGACAACAGTGTCAAGAATGCCATCTGAACGGAGTTAGGGTTCAAGAAACTGCTGAAGCATGTCAAGATAAATTGGCTCTGTTACCGTAGCTTCTGCAAAGAAAAAAGGTCCGTAAATCTTCGATCTTGTCATACCCAACCAGACATTAACTTTAGGAGAATCTCTCTCCCATTCGTAGAACTCGGTTGGGTTTTCACTAGCCCAGATACGGCAATTATGTTGCTTAATCTTTCCGCATGAGTGGAATGTTGCCTCATCGCTGAAGAGAATGTGGTTTAATAAGTTTTCGGTATGAATTTTTTCAATGAAATCTGTGCACATGGTGACTCGTCTTGGATAATCCTCTTCGTGTAACTCATGTAGCACTTGAATATGGTAACTTTTCTTTTTTTAATATTGATTTTAAAATCCTTAGAACAGTCTTTTTTGGTATGTTCAGTCTACGTAATGCTGTACAAGTTGATATTCTGCGATTTGTTTCAAAGGCATCTCTTACCAATTCGACATTTTCTTGAGAGGTACCTGGACGCTCAGATCGTGCCTCATCATGAACAGATCCTGTTCTTTTAAATTTATTGACCAGCTCGCGAATTGCTTTGTCTGTAGGCCCTGGTTTGTGAAATCTTCTTTCGAATTTTTCTCGAATTTCTTTGCACTTCTTTCCTTGAATACGTAGTGTTACTACCATCACACGTTCGTGTACATCCATCATCATCTCTGGCCTGTAGAAAATAAAATAGAAATATAATTATTTCAGCAAAATAGATAGGGACTTTTGGACCACCCTGTATATATATATATGCGCCTCGGAGGTGTAGTGGTTAGCGTCGCTAACTACGAATTCATCGGCCCCGGCTTCAATTCCCAGCGATGGTAGGCGACGCTCACTCACCCAGCTGCTTATGCTTTCGTAAAAAAATTGGTTGGTAGATACATGGGTACTTGGGTAATCTAGTAGTTAGGACGTTGGGCTGCTAATCGGGAGTTTGTGAGATCGAATCCGGGTCGTGATTCGGATTCCACGTTAAGCTATAGGTCTAAGGTGGAGTAACAAGCTTGACTTTCGTCAGAATAAAAAATTCGGCGGAAGCATAACCAAGGTTACGAAGGTATTTATAAATTAAAGTGATACTTGTCCCTAGAGTTAATACACAAATAAATTGTTTTTCGCCTTAATTATAATAAAATAATGGATAGTGTTAAAACTAAAAAGCCAATTTCACTTTTATATTCAACATTTGTTTCTTTGAACTCTAATTTTTCTTTCCACAAATTCGATTTCTCATGAGAAGTTTGCTCAATTTATTTTCCTTGTTTTTATATTTCCAAAAAAATGTCCAATCTGGTCACGTCATTCAGTTCACTCTCTTACTCGTTTACTCACACACACACACACACACACACCACACACACACACACACACACACACCATAAAAAATAGGTTACATTTACTTGCCGACAAAGAGTCGTCGTCGTTTTTAATTGGGGATTCTCTAATCAGAAATAAAGCGGACTTTTTCGAAGCAAACCAAACCACGAGACCAAGAGAAAACATACATGTTTTCCAGTTGCCACGAGTCGGAGAATAAATCGGGAACATCAAGAGTAAAAGTTGCCCCCATCATTGTACTGCACATGACATTTTTGAGAGAGGGACTGGAGGTCAAACTGGGGCCATTATAAACGAGTTAAAAACCTAACCGATAAGATTAAAAAAATAAAAAATACTGACATGGAAATGGTTGTAGGAATTCTCCCAAGAATGCATGCTAGTGGATGTACTTAAGTAAAGCTATTAGCATAAATAACAGAGTAAAACGCATTTGCGAAAATAAAGCAATAAAGTTTGGCCCAGATGGAATTCGCTTTAACCAAAAGGGTAAGTAGAAATATGGCGATCTTCTGAACACTAACTTATATAATCTTTTTAAATTAGGACACCCCAGAAAATTATATAAATTATAATTATATAAACCTACATCGGATGGTTAAATCCTTAATTAGATCAGCTAAACGTGATAACTCTGTAAAGTAAAGTAACTCTGTAAAGTTAACCCTAGAGTTTTTTGCCCATGTTAACAGCATAAAGCTAATTAAAAATTCTGTAGGTCCTCTAAAGGCCTAAAAGAGAGAATAGCATACTGAAACATAGTAATATAGATATAGCTAATGCGCTAAACGAGTTCTTCGTTACAATTTTCACGGTAGAAGAAATGGTACTGAAAGTAGTGAAGTACCAAATCCTCAGATTACGTGTGACGGTGACCATCCTTAAGACCATAATTTTTACGAAAGATGAGTGTAGCAACTAATTGACAAGATGAATAAGTGCAAATTACCCAGTCCTGACTTATTTCTTCCAAGGGTATCAAAAGAGGTTCGCCACAATATTGTTGATGATTTAGTAACTACATTGAAACAATCATTCAAATTAGGCAAAAGTTACAACCAACTAGAAATGAGCAAATGTAACACCAATCTTTAAAAAGGGGGATAGGCAAAATCCTTTTAATTACCGCTGTTGGAATCCATTATTACAGAACGTATTGTGCATCACCTTTAATCAAACAATTTAATTTTTTGATTCTCAACATAAATTCAGGCGGCACAGATCTTGTCTAACAAACCTGCCAAAATTTTTCCATAATATACGACTTAACTAGAGCATATATAGATATAGTGTATCTCGACTTCCAAAGAACGTTTGACAAAGTCCCTCACTCGAGATTGATGACTAAAGTTAAAGGACTAGGAATTACTGGGCTTGTTTCCAACTACAGTATGATAGATTGAAGATTGGTGAAGACAGAAAACAGAGTGGTAATAAATAGAGTGACTTCGGAGTGGGTCCCCGTCACCAGTGGGATTCCACAGGGTTCCGTTCTGGGCAGGGTTGGCACCAAAGTGGGTGACCCGGTTTTCCCCACCTGGGTTCTTTTTGTAAACCCACTTGAAAAAACCCGCTATTTTGCCCACTCAACTGGGTTTTTTCAAATATTGCTTTTAATCACAAATATTCAGGTTAATTTGAGCTTAACCATGCATAAAACATTTAGTTATTTATAAATAATTACCAATAAATTAAAATAATTCATGTATTCATACATTGTGCATTGGAATATTTTAATATAATGATTTAATGGATAAAAACTTAAGAATTGAACGTATCAGTTTGCTGAAAATGAACTGGCTTTAGTGAATTATAGATCCTCATCTCCTGCACTCTGCTTGGTTTTAAAAAACTATTATACATTACCAAAGATAATTTTATTTTAATAATAAGCCATATATCTAGCTTCATTAGCACAACAAAAATAAGAAGTTTTAGTTCATTTTAAGCCATTCAATCACTCATTTTTTACAAAATAATTGTTATTTCATTAAACGCTTTTTAATCTTATATTTTAAGGTACTTTAAGG
Organism: Bathynomus jamesi; assembly: GCA_023014485.1. Lineage (NCBI taxonomy): Eukaryota > Metazoa > Arthropoda > Malacostraca > Isopoda > Cirolanidae > Bathynomus > Bathynomus jamesi. Next base: position 1,021,013 of record JAJOZX010000915.1, read on the forward strand.
TAGCTACTTTACTTTTACTTTATAATAATTTGTACATCCCAAAACTATACCCTTGAGTATGCACAACGTTCTTTCTCCCCAGATTCTCTATAATTTTATATATATATATATTGAGTTTCTAATTTATGGTGTAATTGTAGGCTGCTTTAAAATGTACCTTAAAACATAATACAAGATAATGCTCTAAATTTAATTCAAATCTCTGTGATTCATCTGCAAAAATTCAAAATAAGAAAACTCTTTCCTCATAGACATAAGTATTGTAAAAAATACTGACAATCAACTTTGAAAAAAAAAAAGACCAAACCAAAGCTATTGTGAAAATTATAAGGTACGGCTCTGATATTATAGCAAGAGACAGGGCCGTTTCTAGCCATTAGGGGGCCCTAAGCAGTATACCCATTTGAGGCCCCACCCCTCCACCCACCAACTCATGCCTTACTACATCACCTCAGCACACACATACAAAAAATGGCTGTGTTAATAAAAAACAATTATGAAACAATTTTAATGAAACATTTATGTCCAAAACAACAAATATGTACTTTCAGAAGACAAACAGAAAAAATACTCTTCATGAAATTCCTGAAAATTAGCTTATACATTATTTAGAATAAATGACACAGAACTATGTATATAAAAAAAATGCAATTATCAACTACCAAACAATTACTAACTCTACGATACAATCGTGTAATAGCTAACAGTTATACAGAACAGTTTGTATCTTCAAAATTTTTGCCTCCTAGATTTTTTCTGGGCGAAATCATCAATAACATCATCATATGAAATCTCCCTGCCAACGTCCTGGTTGATGCTTATGATGCCAAGGCCACTGAGGCGATCCTGCCCCATTGATGATCTGAGGTAATTCTAGATTAGCTTCATCTTAGAGAAGCTCCTCTCGGCTGACGCTACTGTCACAGGTAGAGTGCAGGCAATTCTTAGTGCAACCCAGAGGTTGGGGTATAGTTCCTCCAGTTGCTTCTGATGAATGAAGGAGAGAAGCTCCAATGCAGTCATGTTGTTTTGAAGGTAAAGTCGGCAAGTTCTTAATTTCGAGGGCCAGTTCTCTTCCATCAATGTCAGAGTCAGCTCCAGAGCTCAGTATCTTAGAGAGCTTTTCACACTTGCAGGACAAGTCTTCCTTGTTCATTGTGGTGAAGTTTAGGAGAACCCCAAATATGTCCCTCACATCATCTAATGTTTTGAATCTCTCATTTATTGACCAGATGGCACAATCCATCACCACATGGAAAAATTTGACTTCCAGCCTCTTTAAGGCTTCTGTAAATGGTTCGTCAGGAGCTTCGTAAGCAAAGTGCTTTTTTGTGGATCTGAGCCTCTTCTCCTTCAGCACAGCCTCCACATTCATTTCCTCACATATGTCCCTAGCTACGACTTGTGCTGCAACAAAATCTGTTTCTGTAGCTGGTGAGTGAGTCTTTTGTTTTTGTGAGGAGGTTGACTGCCACATCAAACTGCATTGTAGGAGACTGCAGAAGTTTGCTCACATGGTTAACTGCATGAAGAATGTCATACCATACTACTGTGCAAATCTGAAAGCGATAAGACCCTACCTCCTCTGCAAGTGCTTGTGCTTCAGTCCTGGCTATGGCATCTGTGGCATTGTTTCTGACTTCCAACAGGGCCTCTCTGATGTGGCTCTGGTATCGCACAGACTCAATGCTCTTAAGTCGGCTCTCCCACCTGGTTTCACTCCAACACTTGAGTGTTATGTTCACGTGCTTCTTTAGGATTGTCCATCTCTGTGTAGCTGCTGCAAAAAGGTTGTACAATTTTTGTACGTTGCCAAAGAAGCTGATGGCATCTGTGGAAACTTTAGCTGCATCAGCCACTACAAGATTCAGAGTGTGAGACCCACATGGAACATAGAGTGCACGACAGTTCTTCTCTAATAACCTTGCCTGAACACTTTTGTTCTTGCCCTTCATGTTCGCTCCGTTGTCATATGACTGTCCTCTGCAGTCATCAAAGTGAATATTCAGTTCATCTAGTCTCTTCAGAATCAGAACTGATAAACCCAGGCCTGTACTTTCTGAAGCCTCAAGAAAGCCCAGGAAGTATTCTTTTATTTCTGGTACTTCACCCATTTTAACAGTTCTGATAATAATCGACATCTGTTCTTGGTGGCTTATGTCTGGAGTGCAGTCTAAAATGAGTGAGTAATATTTAGCTTGTTTTATTTCTGCAACAATGGCATCCAAGATCTTCCCACTAATGGACCCAATGAGCTCATTTTGAATGATGTTTCCTAGGTAACTTGAATGACTATATTGGCCACTTTCGACTCTGCTGATGTGTTGTTTCATCACTGGATCAAATTTGGCAAGCAGCTCAACCTCCTTCAAGAAGTTGCCATTGTCTCGATTGTACAATGTAGAGGAAGACCCCCTGAAAGCAAGGTTTATCTCTGCCAGTGATTGGATTATACTTACAAGACGTGTGAGAACATCTCGCCAGCGTCTTCGCTCTACATCCATTAATGACATTTCAGTTTGGTCAATGGTCCTCCCAGTTTTTAGCCGCAGTTCCAGATCCTTCCATGTTGCCATGTTATCTGCATGTTCTGAACTATTTTCATGGCCTTTCAGAAGTGAACCAACGTTTATCCAGTCTGAAAGTCCATCCGTAATTAGTTTGTACGACTTCCTTGAAAACACCTTGCAGCAGAAGCAATAAAGAACATCATTACTTCTAGAGTACATCAGCCAGCTTCGCTTTATTTTTTCCCCATTAATTAATGTTCTGTACATGTAATGGTGATGAAAGCTTCTACCGTCCCCTCTTTTAGGGAATGTGAAATCTGGACTGATTTGAAATGGTCCTCGAGACACCAGATCTGTCTTCAAGGCATCTGACAGGACAACTGGCCAGTCATACGGATCAAGCGGTGGAGCAGATCTTGGTTCTTGTTGCTCAGTAGAAATGCCTGTGTGTGGTGTTTGAAGCTGAACAGAAGATGGGCCACTTGTTGGTTCATCAGGCTCTACTTCTACTGGTGTTTGAGGTTGCATAGAAGATGGTCCTGTTATTGGCTCATGATGCTCATCAGGCTTTGCTGAGGATGGCTTTTCCAAATATTTCAGTAGTGCTCCTGAGAAGAACATAACATTAAATATTCTTTTAGATTTTGCTAAAATACTTTTTCTTATCTTTGATAATTGATCTATGTGAACAGAATTTAAAGTGATGTGATCCATTAAATTTCACATTTCGAAATATTATAAATATTACAGAGACTAGCTTACTCTACACGATTCCTGAGCACTTGCCTAGCTTGATGGTCTACCTAACCTAGTTACCTGAACTGCAATCATAAGAATATACAAGTGGCACATCTCACCTGTGCTAGTGGAAAGCTTCTCCTCCTCTATTTTCTTCTTTTTCCGTTTTTCAGCTCCTGATGGATAATGTCGTTTCATTTTCTAAGATGCACGAAATCACATCTAGTTAACCACAACTAATCTGCTAAATAATAATAATCATGATAATAATGATGATATAATAATAATAATAATAATAATAATAATAATAATAATAATAATAATGTTTTACAATACTAGAAAAATTAAGCATTTAGGAAAGTATAAGCATATAGTAAGAATAAAGTTCAATAATAAAGTAATATAGAAATAAGATCTCACAATAGTTATTTACACATAACGACCAAAACGTTTCGTTTGTCTCCGTTTTATCACATTTTTCTCATACAAAAAATTTAATTAATACGACAATAATAATAATAATAATAATAATAATAATAATAATAACAATAATATTAATAATAACCAGCTATATTCCTATTCTTGCCCACTGAGCTACGACCTGGGAGCCTGTCTAAGGGCCCCCTAGTAGCAGCGGGGCCCTAAGCGGCCGCTTAGTCTGCTTATACCAGGAAACGGCCCTGGCAACAGAATAGTTTTCTTTAGACATACAGAAGTGTACCTAAGAGCAAAGTGTAGCATTACTCTTGATCACCGAGAGTTATCTCTGGGACCCTCATCAACATTTCATCACTATATTCTGCATCTTCTGTGTCTCGGATGGCTAAACGCAAATGCCTGTAAATTTTCACAAGTTTTGTGGCCTTCTCCACACCCAGTCTATTTCTTAGTTTTGACCAAATATAACCAAATGTTGAAAATATTCTCTCAATTGATGCTGAACTTGGCGGACAACTTAGTAGGTTTTTGAAGTACCGACAGAATCCACTTGGTAGTGTGCTCTTTTTTGCCGTTCGGTGCTCCATAAGCATCCACCATTTGGATGGATTGTCTTTGTACATGTTTAGCAACCATGGTTCAAACATAGATGACGGAAATACAGGGTGTACATAAAGTCAGGATCTATTTTTGTGAAGCACTTGAAAATTATATGGAATTCAATCATAAAATGATAAAGTGGTAACATTTATTAAATAATTAAGAGTAGGATTCGACGTGACGCCCATCAGTATCCCTGCACAGCTCAAATCGTTCCGCAGTATTTCTAAACACATTCTGGAGCATTTGCGGGGTTATGTTATCTGCAGCAGTTCGTATACGTGTACGTAAGTTTTCAAGACTCGTAATCTTCGTCTGATAGACGTGCGATTTGATAAAGCCCCATGCAAAGAAATCTAAAGGGGTTAAATCTGGTGATCTCGCTGGCCAAGGTCTTTGGTTGCTTCCGCGTCCGATCCAGCGATTTGGAAAACGTCCATTTAGATAATCCTGAACAATTTTGGCATACTTGTAGCAAAGTTCAGGGAAACGGGATCTATAGGAGATAAACCACGCAATGGACCTCCGAGGACATCCACCGACGATGACACAGTCTCTACCATCCTCGCTCATTTCACAAACAGTCCCTAAAAGTCTCTCCGGCGTTTTTATTGCCGTTTTTATCATTTTGCCCTATGGTTCCAGACTTACGGAACACCCTATATATATATATATATATATATATATATATATATATATATAATTCTTTTCGTACGAACCCGAGATTGATTTCGGGCGAACTAAGAAATCAGAAGTGCAGGAAGTACATATTTTCGCTTTCCGTTTTTTTTCTTCCATTAAACATGATTGAACATGAATATTTGTTTAATTTAAATTGTTTAAATGGTGCTTAGGTTTATTTTGAGTTTGTCGGTTGATGGGGTTGCCTAACTTCCTTCGCAACATCTACTGTACGGTCATATGACGGAGGGGATTTACAGCTTTACGCGGGATTTGAACCACGGGTCACTACATCATCTGAACGCGGAGGACGGTCCCCTATCCAACTACTACCCAGACCCAATGTCGCTTAACTTCACCGATCGACGGGAAGCAGTGTTAAGACATTGGTCACGACGTAGCGTTTAATTATTTTGAAGACGTATCATCAAATTATCAAGTGAACATCCACAAGGTAACTAAGCAAAGTGAAGAAATAAAGATCAATTGCAAAATAATATACAGGGTGCCCCATAAGTCAGTGTAGGACTAAATTTAGTGATTAAATTAAAGCCCTATAATGATTTATGGGATACTCTATATATACACAGTAAGCATAACAAAAACTATAAATTTAATGGGCACGTACGCAAAAAAAATATAACACGTGTATAAATAATTAGTTATAATAACAAATGTTTGAAGTACAATGTATATTAAGTTACCATATTCGTCTTACAACACGAGAAAATTCAGCATTACAGACAGTTTATTAATTACAACTTTTATGCAGGAAGGAGGGGCCAAAGGCGAATGCCCCCCCCCCCCCCAATAGAGGAAGAAGCGAGCAAAAATCAAGGTCCTGGATTTTCGAGATGCATGGACACTGCATTTGAAAGAGTGGAGATCATAGACAGGGGGAAAGATGGATTGAGGAAGATTGTTCCAGAGTTCACCGGTTGAGTAGATGAAAGATTCAAAATACCCATTAATCCTTGCGTTAGAGAGTTGGACAGAAAAGGAATGAGAATGTGTCAAAAGTCTGGAACTGCGTGCTCTCCTTAAAGGAGGAGGCATGCAGTTAGAGAGTTCAGAAGGGCATTGTCCGTTATAATAGCGATAGTGAAGAGAGAGTGAAGCAACATTGCGGCGAAGAGAGAGGGACTGAAGACAGTACGAGGCGGGGAAATGATGAGACGAAAAGCCTTTGACTCCATCTGGTCAAGTAGAGCTGTGTGGGTCGAGCCACCCCACACATGAGAAATGTACTCTATACAGGAGCGGAAAAGACCCTCTACAGTGGGGGCGGCTTTTTTTCACTGATCCAAGCTTTTGATATGTCTAGCGCAATAACAAATGTTTCACCGAAATTCCGAAAGGAGGATGACTAAGAGTCGGAGAGATATGTAAGAAGATCGCCAGTGGAACGGCACTTCCGGACTCGATACTGACGATCTGAAAGAAAATTGTGAGAAGAGAGGTGTTTAAGGATCTTCCTATTAATGATAGATTCAAAAACTTGAGAAAGACAAGAAATCAGAGCAATTGGACGATAGTTGGAGGCTTGAGAGCGGTCACCCTTTTTTGGGACAGGCTGAACGAAAGCGAACTTCCAGCAGGAAGGGAAAGTACCAAATGAAAGACAAAGACGAAATAGTTTACCAAGGCAGGGTGTCAGCACAGCACAGTTCTTGAGAACAACAGGCGGGACACCATCAGAACCGTACGGCTTCCTAGAGTTGAGCCCAGATAGGGCAGAAGAAACAGCTTTGGAGGAGATTCTAATTTGTATATTATAGATTATATCACTGGTCTACAAATTTTGGAAAAGTTTGTGCTTCGGAGATAAAATGTGTTTCCTATTATGGATTTTGGGGTGCTGAAAACGAATATGACCATAAAAACAGTCGATTGGCTACAGTTTCCAAGAAAATTTAAGTTACACATTTTGCTATATGTATACCATATATTAGTAACATACCTATATAATGCAGTCACTTATATTGATTCAACCCGTCGCTTCTTTGCTTGTCTCTTGTATTCAACTTCTGGAGCATCTCTTGTTATTGTCCAGCAGTAGTCTGCTAACAGTGATGGACTCCATTTCCCCTGGTAGCGTTTCTCCATCGCTGAGATACCCTGGTGGAAACGTTCATCATGTTCATCGCTGACTGCTCCGCGGTTGGCCGGAAAAAATTCCAGGTGCGAATGGAGGAAATGTATCTTTAAAGACATATTACAGCCCATTTTTTGATAGGACAACAGCAGGTTTCCCACCAGCTCCCTGTAATTGTCAGCTTTGGTATTTCCGAGAAAATTGGTTGCTACTAACCGGAAAGCATTCCACGCTGTCTTCTCCTCACCACCTAGGATACGGTCGAACTCCTCATCTCTAAGAAGCTCGCGGATCTGTGGACCAACAAATACACCCTCCTTGATTTTTGCTTCACTGAGCGTTGGGAATTTACCACCGAGGTACTTAAAAGCTGCCCCCGTTTTATCCATAACCTTAACAAAATTTTTCATGACGCCCAGTTTGATGTGTAAGGGTGGTAACAAAATCTTGCTCGATTCTACAAGTGGAGGATACTGAACATTTTTTGTTCCAGGTTCCAATGAGTGTCGGAGTGGCCAATCCTTCTTGATGTAATGAGAAGTCCTAGCCCGACGACTATCCCATTCACACAGAAAACAGCAATACTTATAATAAGTTATAGCCTTATTATCACATTCAAATAGAAGAGATTAATACTTTGTGTAGCCCGGCTGCAGTCCAAGCACGATAGCAACAACTTTCAAGTCACCACAAACCTGCCACTGATGTTTGTCATAGCTTATGCAGTTATATAAGTTGCAGTCTCATGTTGTCATATGTTTCCTTCATGTGGACTGCATGACCAACTGGAATTGATAGCAATACGTTGCCAACATGCAACAAAACAGCGTTTAGACTCAACTTCGATGAATCAATGAACAGCTAAGCGAAATCAGGATTGTATATAAACAACTCTTACTTTCGTATACCTCAGTCTGTTCGTTACTTTTGAATAGAATAGACGTGTGTCTCTGCTGATCTTTGTTGTTCAGAAATTAGATCATGTATCGAGGTGGTCATTTGCGTAATCATTTTCGCCGAAGGAAATATGGACGTCACCTTCATCGTAGGATTGTCAGGAGGCGTACCAAGAAGAACCTGTTTACTGCCTCAATGAAATTTGTTTACCTGGATAAAAATACTTTGGGTGTAAATACAGATGGCATTTATACCTTGTCTTTGGATCTTTTAACTACTCAAGCAAAAGCTACTATTTTAAATTTTAATTATTATCAGGTTACCGGTGTATCTTTTCAATGTATACCACAAATGAATATGTCCAGTTACGTTATTAATTCTGAGGATTCTGTTGGTTGTAACAATGAATCTAGTATTGTTAAAACTCCTAATCCTACTGTTGGGATTTCACCCGTACCTTATTTAGTTGTTCCCCATGCTGTTTTGTTTGAGCCTAATCTTGACACTTCACATAGTGCTGAACAGGTAATGATGCATCCAAGAACCAGGTGGTTCTCCCCTTTTAGAGGGTTTCGAATGTATCGCAGACTAAACCAAGTTTGTCAATTGGGGCAACAAGTTACGGCTCAATTCCCTCAAAGTTTGATTAAGATTTCTACTAATGATTTAACTAGGTCATTAGGTAGAATATACGTTGGTAAATATACACCTGAAGGATCTCAACAAAATGAATATGCTTTTAATTATATTAATAGAATTGTATTTTATGTAAAGTTGTATGGTATAAAACAATAAATGTAAAGAATGAGTCATTAATCTATTTTTAGCCTTTTGGAGAAAAGCGCGGTTCAGTATTACCCGCGCTTAAAAAATACTCCGACAAACCAAATAAGGGCAATGACGTCATAATGCGTGGATGACTCATTGCTTCTCTTCCACATGGTATGTCCTAACTACTCATTTCCGCTAAGCTATAAAAATAGCTCTGACGTCACGGAGTTTAAGATTACACCGCATACGTCACTGTTAATAGCCATATATCTTTTATAATTAATTACATATTATATGTTATTAGTAAAGTAACCGCAAAAGGCTCAATTTACATAAAATGAGTTACGTACGTCAGTCTAGTCTAATCAAACTCAGAAAGATGAAATATATATTATGCCGGGCACATTAATCTCATGGCAGCCTCGCAGAGTTAGAGCCTCGTCAGAGTTAGAGCAAATGTCGGCAAAGCAGTATCATGTTACGAAGATATTATAGATTGGCCCGGCTGCAGTCCAAGCACGATAGCAACAACTTTAATCACCAAAAACCTGATACTCCTGAAGGATCCCAACAAAATGAATATGCATTTAATTATGTTAATAGAATTGTATTCTACGTAAAGTTGTATGGTATAAAACAATAAAAAAAATGGAAAAAAACTTAGAATTTTTCCCTTTGGTTGTGCAACGTAGTCTAGTATTACCTACGTTGCACGCTACTACTATATCACGATTTTTCTCGCCCCACGTCACTCGCCAATTTTTTTTAACTCCTACGAACTTAGTATACTGCGAGTGGCATGACGTCATAATGTGTGGATGACTCATGCTTACCACCCTCGTTTTGAAGATAAAGCCTAGCTAGCCTTACATTGAGATCTATAAATATCTTTGACGTCGAGGAGTTTAAGATTACACCTCATTCGTCACCTAATGAATAATGTACATCAGTCTAGTATAATCAAACATATACATAATGCCGGGCTTATCAATCGTTGGCAGCCTCGCAGAGTTAGAGCCTCGCCAGAGTTAGAGCAAATGTCGCAAACAGTATCATGTTACGTAGTCGTTCAAGTCATAGCCCGACTATCCCATTCACACAGAAAACAGCAATACTTAGTGCAGCCCGGCTGCAGTCCAAGCACGATAGCAACAACTTCTGCAGTCGAAGATGTCTACAACTTGTCAGTCACCACAAACCTGCCACTGATGTTTGTCATAGTTTATGCAGTTCATAAAGTTGCAATTTCATGTTGTCATATGTTTCCTTCATGTGGACTGCATGACCAACTGGAATTGATGGCAATACGTTGCCAACATGCAACAAAACAGCTTTTAGACTCAACTTCGATGAATCACTGAACAGCTAAGCGAAATCAGGATTGTCTTCCATCGATTTTCTTTATTATTATTTTTTATATTACTATTTTTAATTATTCATTATTTTATTTATTTATAATATTTATTAATTTATTTATATTTTTCATGTTTCCCCGTACCCCCGTGCCCCGTCCACCCGTCCCCCCCATGCAGTTCTCTCGACGCCCTCATTTGGTACTATAATTTCATAGGGTTTGGTGGCCGCTAAACTTCACTGTGCGAGCAACAGCTTAGTATTACCTGTTGCTCGCTCCGCACCAACAACATGGCCGCTAAATAACTGATTAGTCATCCCGTCCTTTTATATATATATATTTTATTCATATTTAACCGGCGGCCATTTTTAAATCCCCTTCCGGTGTCTTGACCATTTAATACTCCCTTTACTATGAGTCATTATCCGGTCTATTCATATTAACAGTAATATGCCTCTTATCTCCGGAAATAGATCTTTATTATTTTTATTTGTCATTTCCGTCAAGAAAATCGTTAAGTAAAGTGCTTTTGTGCATCATTCTCCATTACGCAATACTTGTGTGTGTTCTTTATATTTATTAAATTCTACTAACAAATTTGTTCACTTTGATATTAATTTTTCCCTTTATCATGCTACCTTGTCATTGTTAGAGCCTCGCCAGAGTTAGCATTTGCCAGCAAAACTGTATCGTGTTACGAAGATATATTTAATCTGATTGGCCAATCTCTCTATACAGTATCTATTTACGTGTGTGTTGAAATCATAGTTCATCTTTTAAAGTGATTTAGAAAATTTTCGATACTTTGTGTATACCGACTGCAGTCGAAGATCTGTCTACAACTTGTCAGTCACCACAAACCTGCCACTGATGTTTGTCATAGTTTATGCAGTTCTCAAGTTGCCGCATCATGTTGTCATATGTTTCCTTCATGTGAACTGCATGACCAACTGGAATTGATGGCAATACGTTGCCAACATGCAACAAAACAGCTTTTAGACTCAACTTCGATGAATCAATGAACAGCAGGGCCGGATTAACCATTAAGCAAAATAAGCCCGTGCTTAGGGCATCAAGGGAAGGGGGGCACCACAGAAATTTTCCATTGTCGGATTTACCATGGATTTATTATACTATTATAATCGCGGCTTATAGCCTATAAGCTGTTGAAAACTGAATTATATATATTCATATATAGTATTTATTTTTTTTCATTGTTTGAATTTGTAGTGAACAACAACCCTTTTGAGAGAATAAATATATTTCGTTGTAATCACACACTTTACGCTTTGCGTTATTATTTTGTTTATATCAAATCTTTGAGCGCCATATTAAAAATACGTATAGATTAAATATTTTCGTGTGCTATAGTAAATGTAAAAACAAGATTCAGTCATGCTGAACTTTATAAAATAATTGTAGAAGACAATATTGAGTGTGCCTTCCCAAATGTAGAAATTGCCTTTCGTATATTTTTAACATTAATGGTCACAAATTGCTCAGCTGAGCGTTCATTTTCTCAGTTGAAGTATATTAAAAATACCAACAGAACAACTATGCAACAAGGCAGGCTGGATGCCTTATCTCTACTAAGTATAGAAGCAGATGTGTTACGTAAGATTAGTTTTGAGGATCTGATCAAAGACTTTGCAATTAAAAAAAGTAGGAGAAAACTTTTCAAATATAAATGAAGTGGAAGTATACAAAAATAAACATTATTTTCCATCTTACTGTAAGTTTTGTTTCATTTCAAAAAATAAAATTTTATTTTATGGTTTATTTTTGTTTATATTTTGAATTACATATATATGGGGCACCAAAATCTTTTAAGTGCTTAGGGCCTCTAAAGGTCTTAATCCGGCCCTGATGAACAGTCTCCACTCATCAGGATTGTGAATAATGTTGAGAGCTGCCATCGGACCATCGATGTCGTTGCAAGCTACAAGGTCACCTTCCATGATGAAGAATGGAACAAAATCTTTTTGACGGTCACGAAACTTACACACACTAACATTTTCAGCGAGGAGATTCCACTGCTACAATCTGGACTCCAACAGCTCTGCCTTACTCTTTGGCAGTTCTAAATCTCTGATAAGGTCGTTTAATTCATTTTGAGTTATCATGTGCGGTTTAGAAGATGTCAAGTTATAAACAAATTCAGGGTCTTGTGAAGTTGAAGGCTCACAAGTTTCGCAGGTTCCTTCATTCTCCTCGTCCTCTGACTCCAGGGAGAATGAGTGTGGGGGCTCAGGAACGGGTAGTCCTTCGCCGTGAGGTACCGGGCGTATAGCAGAGGGTATATTCGGATATTGTAAAATCCACTTTTTCTTCTTGCAAATACCTTTCTTGACTGGAGGCACCATGCAGAAGTAACAATTGCTGACATGATCTGTTGGTTCCCTCCACACCATTGGCACTGCAAAAGGCATAGATTTCCTTTTCCGATTCAACCACTGGCGAAGGTTTGTTGCACAAGTATTGCAGCATATGTGTGGGGCCCAGCTCTTGTCCTGATCTCCAATCTTACAGCCAAAATAAAGGTGATAGGCTTTCCTAATCACGGTGGTTATAGCACGCTTTTGTGATGCAAAAGTCAATTCTCCACAAACATAACAGAAGTTATCTACACTGTTCACGCAATTACGAGGCATTTTTGTTTAAATTAGGCTGAAAAAAATTCAGTTTCAAAAGCAAACACTAAAAAGGGTTTGACAAGGGTGCACTGTGTGACTTCCGCGAATGAACTGATGCTGTGGCGTAATATGTAGACGCCTGTGACACATCGAGGCCTTGACTCTACTGCGCATGCGCGGTTATATTTTTTTTTTATTTTAATAAATTAATGTAATTACATTGCATTTTAATAATTTTAAATTAGGTAAGGTTAAGTTAGGTTAGTATTCCATTTATATTAATATAAAAAACATTATGGGAAGCAATGTTAAAATGATCCAATCTATTTTTTAATAAATAATTTACAAATACATAATGTAATAGATAAATTTAAAATTACATTTTATTGTGTATATATATATATGTATATATTTACATTAATTTATTAAAATAAAAAAATATAACTACGCGCATGCGCAGTAGAGTCAATGCGTCGATGTGTCACAGGCGTCTACATATTACGCGACAGATGCAGTCCAGTTAGTAGGGTGCAGGATTGCCTGATATCTTTATAAATAGAGCCAATTGGCAATTTTAGGCATCATTTTTGTATTTAGTGACCCAAAATTAGTAAAGATTGACTACTTTTATTTCCGAAGTATTTTGGCTGTAGACCAGTGAATTATTTGTTCACTTGAATGTGATTTAATTAAAATTCAAAAGTAATTCGAAATATACAGAATCCTTGGCAAAACTTCCAGAGTAAACAAGAGTCACCTTATTTCTCCATGCACAAGAGAGACTGTAATCCTGTTGTCAATAGCAATTATCAGTTAATAAATATACATTCGATATTAAGTTTCCAAACGATAACAATTTACTTTCTTCGGAAAATTAATTTACACTCGACTGTAAGTGCTTCGTGAGTTCATTCCAATATTAAATATAATTTAAGCATTTACAAGTGTGTTATATTTTTTCTTGTAAAAGCTGAAAATGTATATTAAATGTAGATTTTCATAAATATTCATTATTAAGGAAACACCCCAACGAAAGCGCTTTAAACGGTTATTCCTGTAATAGTTATGAATATTACGAGAATCAATTGTAAAAGTCTAATTTAACATAAAGATCGCGAGAATATTAATCCTAAATGTTTTAGCAAGCTCACTCAGAGAGTTAAGCGTGTCGTGGCCTAGTGGTTAGATCACTTGGTTGAGTTGGCTTGTTATTCTCGAGTCGCTGGTTCAAATCCCAGAGCTAGCAAGTTGTTCGTACAATTTAATTCCACGAGGTTGCGGCCCGTAATGACTGGGGTTAAGGTATCCTAGGCTCGGGGTCCCCAAATCCCATCGCACTTGGCTAACCCCCACCGCAGTGAGGAACTAAAATGAATGCGAAAGAGTATATGGACATATATATACAAAACTCTCTCATCATACATTAACGTCTCGTGGGGGCGAATGAATAATATGGCGGCTTGCAAAAGTCTAACCTTCAGTGACTGGTTCGAATTTCACCGAGATAAGGCAAATTCACTTCTAATGTACTTGTTCTTAAAATTGAGGTTGTTGTTAGTATGTTGTTCTTGATTAACATAAAAATAATATGCATGCAATTAAACTCGATTAATGAAAACAAACTAAAATGAAATTTATTGATATTTCCTCTATTAGATGGCGCCACTCATTTTGATTAAATTAACTCCCTACACATAAGCAGCAAGTGGTTTTTTTTAATTAGTAGAAGACTGTCCTCCTTTCACGAGTTACTTTCATTCGAAAGGAGAGTTCAATACACTCTTTCAGAAAGTTTTAGTTGCTATTAATGAAGAGTGAAATAAGCTCTCCCAATTTCGTTCTTTATATATGCACTCTTTGAGAGTTCATTATAATCCTCCTAGAGTTCATGTAACTCCCCAAAATTTACAGTGTAAGAGGACCAGAAGAAATTGGAACAGCCCTCAGGACAATTAATGCGGCCTATTGCTCTAGTTCCTATATTATTATTATTACCAGCATCATCTGGTTTCGAACCCTCGACTTCAGTCTTTGCTTACCCATGCACTGAACTGCGGGCATAAGCTCGTTATCGTTCTGTATCGCTATAGGCGATCTTCCTTTCTGTTCATGGAAACACTACAATATTTGAACCTTTCTCTAAAATAGTGAGTGATACACGAAATCTCTACAACTACAGGGTGTTTATAAAGTCCCTATCTATTTCAGTGAAAACGTAGCAAACAGGGAAAAATTCAATAACAATATAATAGAAGGCATACATTTAATGAATACTTAAACATATGATTCTACACGAGCATCATCAGTATCTCTACAGAGTTCAAATCTGTCAGCAGCATTGCGGACAGAGCTGGGCAATAAATACATTAAATGTATTTAAATACTAAATACTAAATACATGGGAGAAATGTGTTTAAATACTAAATACATTTTACGAATGTATTTAGATACTAAATACAAAATACATCAATTGTATTTAAATACATTTGTAAATACATTTTAAATACATACAAATTTTAACATATGCATTCACTAATTCATGAGTAACAACAATATAAAATGCTTGATAAAGGATAAAGAAATAGTACAATCTAATTTCCGATTATATATTTCCCTTTTTAGAACAAAACAAAAACAAAAGAACTTAGAACTTGCGATGTTCAACCAGTGACATATTATACTCATTATATCATTGCAAAATGAGTAACAATTAATGAGTAGATGAGACATAAACGTAAACATAAGACGTAAACATAAACATAAGGCACCTTATGAATTCTCTTTTATTTCACGGTTGCTGCGGATCAAAACCAATCTTTCAAAAGTTTTGTCTGAAAGAGAGTTTCTTTTGGGAGTTTACACAGCAAGCAGGTGCACTTTACCTTATTACCGTCTTTAGATTTAATTTTAAAGTATTTTCCATCAAACAGAGGGTGCATTAAATTGTTATCTGCAGATATATCACTGTTTGATTCACCGGATTTGCTTGTTGAAGCCATGACACACGCACGATAAAGAACTCAACCGCTTTCGACTAAGAGTGGCACACAACTGATTGAACTGACACGTTGAAACATGAACCATGCTGTACTACACTGTCGACGCGTCGTACTGTGCTAGTACAGAACGTGTATTAAACCAGTAAAAGTATTTACATTTTTATATTTTGAGTATTTAAATACATTGTATTTAAATACTCATTAAAGTATTTAAATACTATATTTAAATACATGAAAAACAATGTATTTATAAATACAGTTCTCAATACACAAATGTATTTAAATACGTATTTAAATACAAGTGTATTTAAATACTGTTCAGCTCTGATTGCGGAACACATTTTGGATACAAATAGAATATCAAATCTCTTCATACACGTATGATGCGTAACAAATCGGGTGCATCACAATGAACAACTCTTGGTATATCCATAAATTTTCCAGTATTTAAAAAAAATAATAGTTTACCTCAAAACATTAATATGTTATTGTTATATTTATTTAAATATTTTCACCAACATCACTAAAATCTTTGTAGGAATTTTAACTGGATATGTATTCGTATATAGGACGGGAATTATGGAATATTTAATCTACTGTGTGTATATATATATCTCTCTCAAGCAAAGAACTATAGACCAGTGTCCTTGACGTCCCACCTCACCAAAATTTTTGAAAGAATAGTCAGAGAGAAAATCTATGACTTCTTCAAGACGTTGGAAAGATTCACCATAAATCAACACGGATTCTGATCAGGAAGATCATGCCTATCACAACTTATAGAGCATTATAACAATATCCTAGATGCACTTGAAGACAATGAAAACTATGATGTTATATACACGGATTTTGCTAAAGCTTTCGACAAAGTGCGATCATGGTATAATAGCACATAAAATGAAACATATGGGAATAACAGACAAAGTGGGAAAATGGATCTACAACTTCCTCAGAAATCGACTACAGGTGGTAAAAATTCAAGGTGTATCATCATCAGAATTAGAAGTACGCAGCTCAGTACCACAAGGTACAGTGCTGGCCCCACTCATGTTCATTATCATGCTAACAGACATAGACAGTGGAGTAAACAGCAACAGTATAGTAACATCATTTGTGGACGATACAAAGATCAGCAGAAAAATCAGCGATGCAAATGAAGTAGAGGCCTTGCAGAGAGACACAAACAAAATATACAAATGGTCAGAAGACAACAACATGACATTTAACACCGAGAAATTTCAGCTCTTGAGATATGATAGAAATGAGGAACTTAAAAAGACTGCATATTATGCTGCAGATAGACAAGAAATTCAGAGAAGCACGAAAGCGGTCGACTTGTGGGTAATATTGACCGATGATGCCAAATTCGAGACACAAAATCAGATAGCAATAAACAAAGCAAAAAGAGTCGCGGGACAGGTACTAAGAACACTGATCATACCAAAACTTGAATACTGCTCAGTTTTGACGTCCCCATATAAAAAGGAAGAAATTAATAAACTAGAAGAAACGCAGAGACATTTCACAGCCAAGATTGATGGCTACAAAAAACTCAACTATTGGGAAAGACTACGCAAACTAAATCTGTACTCCCTGGAAAGAAGATAGAGGTATACCATAATCTACATATGGAAAATTATCGAAAAACTGGTATAAAACCTCAAACTAAACCCAATTACCATCCAGACAACGCTGGAAATAAGAAAGGCAGAATGTGTAGTGTTCCCAAATTAAAGGCCCGACGAGCGACCTCCTCAACTCTGAAGGAAAATGGCTTTGTTGTCAGGGGGCCAAGAATTTTCAACCACCTTTCAAAGGACCTCAGAAACATTACACGGGGTCAAAGTTGAAGTCTTCAAGAGAAGACTAGATGCCTGGCTCAGGACGGTACCAGATGAGCCGGGTGTACCTGGCTATGTACGATGGAGAGCGCAAGAGAGCAACTCGCTCCTCCACCAAGCCAGGACTAGAGGCGGGACCACCAGCTTGACCTTTGTGTGAAGGAAGACCGACGCACGGAACCTAAACAAGGTACAAGGTTATATATATATATATATATATATACACACACATATATATATACACACACACATATATATATATATACACGCAGTGTATATGTGTATATATATATATATGTGTGTGTGTGTGTGTGTTACGCGTAATCGGTGAAATTGCATATTTCATGAAATAAGCAAAATATTGCTTATTTCATGAAGCATTAGGTTAGGTTAGGTTATGAAATGCTTGATATTTTGCGATGATATTTTAGTTTAAATTTAATTAAATAGCAAAAACTCCATTCTGAGACTTCTGAAGGACAGGACAACACATTCTAAACGATAAATATTTTTGTGTCTCGGGTACACACACCGTCGTGAATCTTTAATAGAAAAGAGCAGCTATATGGGCACGGCTGCTTAAGCATTTTATAACCTAACCTAACCTAACTGCCGAACCAGCTGTCTGACCAAAAGATGCTCCTGTCTGAAAACTGGAAACCATTGTAATAGCTCGTGCCATCCACGTCATACGTGTAAAAACTCATCAAAATAGGTTAGGTACTTACTTGCCTGTATATTTTGCTTTAAATATTGTTTGCAACTGACAGTTGAACTCTCAGTTTTTCCTCTGCCTACTTCATGAAATTGGCAGAGCGAAATTGTGTATTTCACTCAATAAGTAATAACTTTGCTTATTTTTATGAATTTGGCAAATTGACTACCAATTTCATGAAATAAGCAATATTTTGTTATTTAATGAAATAAGCAATTTCACCGATTACGCGTAATATATTATATATAATATATATATATATATTATATATACAAGTACAGTTTAGGCAGTTGATAAACGGCCAAATAATTTAGTATACTATTTTTCCAAAGTATTTGCAAAGCAATAAGAGATATTAAATATTTTCTATAGTGCATGCAAAAAGTTTGTTCCCAGGCCTAAGTGTGTCGCAGCGTAGCAGGAAATTCCATTTACACGCAACAAATTACGGGCAAATTCCGCAACTTCATTGAACCCCAACATTTGGATCTCTCTCTCTCTCTCTCTCTCTCTCTCTCTCTCTCTCTCTCTCTCTCTCTCTCTCTCTCTCTCTCTCTCTCTCCGCAGGGGGTATAAAGGTTATGCACATTTCTTCTGGATGTAGTAAACTTTATACTTGGGGTGTGACAGTCCTCCGGTCCCGAGTCGTGGGATTCTAGAGGAACTGGCTGCCAGTTCCTTTTGGTTCTCTCTCTTTCGGGAGGGCGGGTGAAGTATTTTGCACAATCCCGTCCCGTGGGTTACTAGGACCCCATCCCATCCCTACGCTGTCCTTTTAGCTTACATTAAGGATGTTCTCCTCTAACTGAAAAAAAAAAAAAAAAAAAAAAATTCTTTTAGTATTTAACGCTCGTAGGTTGTGAGAGACTGGGATGGAGGGGTCCCAGGCGTAGGGGCGCGATGAATGGAGTGTGGCTAGTGCCCCGTTAAGCCCATTCCTAACGCGTAATGGCCTGACCAGCCCCCTGCGACCGTTCTTTGGTGACCAATTGATGGTGCTTTGCTGTACTGCTCTGAGGTGAGAGAGCTTTACTGCCCAGCTGGCTGCCAGGCCAGCGTAAAGTCTCGGGCGTAGCCTCTGGGTCTGGTGGGATATCCCTTGAACACTGGATTCTAAGAGTCTGGCCGCTTGTGAGTGACTAGTAAGACTTAGTAAGGGGCTGCATCTCGCTGTCGCTCCTGGCGGAAAATCCGTGACGCTTGCGTCGCGAGTGTTTGTCAGTTGGTAGCTGCGACACGTTTGGGACTGTCCGGCCCTGGGGAGACCTTTGGTCGGTGCGGCAGCAGGAGAGGTGTAGTCTTCTGGAAGGAATGAACGTCACTTGCAAAAAGGCGGATGCGTCTACGCGCGGGATGAATTCACCCCCCCCCCTTTTTTATATACTGGTCAGAACGTTTTTGGATTGTTTTCATGGCTAGAACGCTTTATCTTATTCAGAGTATTCAGAAAAAACAAAACAAAAAAGAGAAAATATGGCAGGGCCAGCTAAATTGAAAGCAGAATGCTTTAAATGTAAAGTTAATCATTGGTGCGTAGACTTCCCTGAGGGTAGTATCAGCGATATCACATCCCTTAGTGTATGTTTGTTTTGTAAACTTAGAGACAACCACGAAAAGGAAGTTAAAGAGCTAAAGGAATTAGTAAAAAAGCTTGAAACTAGGGTCGTAGCACTGGAAATCCAACCCAGTGGACAAGATCAAATTAAAAACACACAGCAGATTCAAACTGTAAGATTAAGTATCTAGAACAAAGGGAGGGCTCAAAGAAGGGGCTGATAGAGAAGGGTGGGAAGGGATCGATAGAGAAGGGTGGGCAGGGGCCAATGAAGAAAAAGGGTGGGAAGGGGCCTGCTGATGGCCCAAAGAAACCGAAGAATGTAGCTACCAGTCGGGGTGGGTCGGGTAGTGTAACTGCGTGTATGGGTGGCGACGGGTTTCGAAAGGTCTCGGGCAAGAAGGCTGCGAAGCCGAAGCCTGAGACCCCAGTTGCCCCTGTCAAGACCTCTAACCGCTTTAGTCTCCTGTGCTCGAAGGAGGAAGACACCGTTTTGATTGGGGACTCGCAGATCAGGGGCCAGGAGAAGTACTTTGCTTCTGCAAACCGGGATGGGAGGAAGGTAAGGTGCTTACCTGGGCGGGGAACGGCGCACTTAAGGAAGGAGGTAGAGAAGGTGCGCGTGGCTAGTCGGAGGACTGCGATCGTTGTCCACGCTGGTGGCAATGACCTGTTCCTCAAAGGCGGTGGGGTAGGTCTTACAGAAGGGATCATCACCGAGATCATGTCTCTTGCGGATGATCTAAAACTGAAGACAGACAGGGGAATGTTAATGGGTATTTTACCGCGAATGGATGCCAGTGACCACGCGCTCAGTAAGGTCATTGGCATCAACGAGAGGGTACAAGACTTGTGCGTTCCGCTGGGCGTGAAGTTTATTGACCCCTTCGATGCATTTCGGGTAGGTGGGACCTTTACCAGAGGGATGGTGTCCACCTCAATAACAAGGGTAAAGGTGTGCTAGGCGCGCTGCTCGACCGGCACCTATACAGAATGGTGAGGTCGAGTCCGGGGAGAGATGATGGGCCCCCACCGGGGAGAGATGAGGATGAGCCGGTGGCGAACGTACCTTCAACTGAAGGGTGCGTCGAAGTACAGGTGGGTGACCCTCCTCCTACGTTGGAGGGGGCTCAGTCTCCTGCGGAAGTTGCCCCCTCGTTAGTGAGGGGCTCTTCAACTCCCGACAGCCCTGGCTGTTCGGGAAACGGGTCATGCTAGGGGGCGGTCAGAATAGGGAAGGCTCCCTCCGTGCAATGCTTTTTAATGCTAGGTCAATTAGGAACAAGTTTCGCGAGCTACGGACGCTCTTAGCATCAGAATACCAGGATATCGTTGCTATCACCGAGTCCTGGATTCATACTGATCGTAGGGACTACGTTGGGGGGTTTCGAAATTCCCAGGTATAGAATGTTTCGCAAAGACCGCACCCGTGGGGAGGGGGGTGGGTACTAATATACGTCAGAGACACGTTGAGTCCGGTTGACTGCCAGTTCCGGTCGGAACGGGAGCTGCTTGGCGTCGATCTGAACGGGGGAGGGACGAACTATAGGTTAATCTTGGTGTACAGACCTCCGCATCTCCTCCTCGAGGAGGATACAGCCCTGTACACCGAACTCAGTAGCCTGCTAGGGGTAGGGTGTGTTGTAGTTTTAGGAGACTTCAACTGTCGCGGCATAAAGTGGGAAAACAGGACTGCCGATGCTGAAGGGAGGAGCTAGTTGACTTTGCTGATGAGAACTTCCTCACTCAGTGGGTCAACGAGCCTACACGAGGCGAAAGCGTTCTAGACTTAGTGTTCACGACCGAAGACAACCTCGTCACTGGCCTCACCGTTGACGAATCGTTGGGCGGGAGTGATCACAGTCTTATTAGGTTTCCGTGTGTGCGTCCCTCGGGTGAAGCGTAGTAACTCGAGAGGCAGTAAGCTCGATCTCCAGCGGGCGAACTTTGTTAGCCTCAGGGATAGCGTAGGAGATGGGGTTAGAGGTCGGCGGCGATGTTGAGGGAGTGTGGAGTGCATTCCGGGACGAGTTTATGGTGCTGCAGTCTGCTGCCATACCCTCAAAACCGGTCACCCCTGCTTCAACGCAGCCTAAGTGGTTCAATCGTGACATCGCTTCGGCTATCCGAAATAGGAAAGTAGCGTATAGGAGGGCGAAGGCCAATCGTTCCCACGAGAACACTGAAGCGTATGTCCGCCTGTGTAGGGAAGTGAAGGCGAAGGTTAGGCTAGCGAAACGTAACGAAGAACTACGGGTGGCAAGCCTCTGCAAGGGGAACCCTAAGGAGTTCTTCAGTTATGTTAATAGTAGAAAGCCCATTAGAAGCATGATAGGTCCTTAAAGGACGGAAGCGGCGTTCTGCGGACCTCCGACGCGGACATCGCTAATGTGCTTAATGAGTACTTTGCGGGAGTGTTCACCAGGGAGGATACCCGTCATCCCCGAGCCAGGTGTGAGGCACGAAGGTGCTGGCCTGGATAGTGTTCGATGTACCGCGACAGTCGTTGCCGATAGAATAGACAAACTGAGCGCGTTTAAGGCTCCTGGGCCAGACCAGTTTCTCCCCAGAGTGTTGCGAGAAGTGCGCGACCAGGTGGCTCCCCACCTGGCTACAGTCTTCAACAAATCGTTGGAGATGGGCCAGGTGCCTGGTGACTGGAGGGAAGCCAACGTGACCCCTATCTTTAAGAAAGGGGATCACGAAAGTCCAGGGAACTATCGTCCCATTAGTCTCACTTCAGTTGTAGGTAAATTATTAGAAGGGATAATAGCTGATAGGATCGTTGACCATTTGGATTCCTACAAGCTGCTTGGGGACTCCCAACATGGGTTTAGACGGCATAGGTCGTGTCTCACCAACTTGCTCGAGTTTTTCCACGTCATGTTGAGTGAGTACGATAAGAGTAGGGCGATTGATATACTTTATCTCGACTTTCAGAAAGCCTTTGATAAGGTACCTCACCGCCGGCTAATGGCGAAAGTGCGCGCGCTGGGTATCGGTGGGGAAATAGGTAGGTGGATTGAAAACTGGCTGAGGAATAGGCGGCAGAGGGTGTAATTAAAGGGCTAGTTCGGGTTGGGCCTCGGTCACTAGTGGGGTTCCTCAGGGTTCCGTTTTGGGGCCACTGTTGTTTATCATTTACATAAATGATATCGACGGTGGCATCGTCAGTCGGATCGCCAAATTCGCTGATGACACCAAGCTTGGGGCCAATGTTGGGACGCCCGAAGCGATCGAGGAACTGCGTGCGGACCTAGGTAGGATAGGAGAGTGGTCCGAAAAATGGCAAATGCCGTTTAACTTGGGTAAATGCAAAGTGATGCACATTGGCTACGCCAATCCCAAGTCGGACTACTCGATGTTGGGTAGTAATATCGAGGTGACTGATTTAGAAAAGGACTTGGGTGTGCTAATTAGCAGCGACCTTAAGTTTACGAAACAGTGTGTAGAGGTGGAAAAGAAAGCCCAGAAACTATTGGGTTATATCAGGAGGCAATTTCAGTTTCGGAACAAGGAGATTGTGCTCTCACTGTACAATTCCCTTGTTCGGCCGCACCTGGAGTATGCTGTGCAGTTCTGGTCGCCCACCCTCAGGAAAGATATTGAGAGGCTGGAGCGAGTGCAGGCGAGGGCCACAAAGTTAATCCCTTCCGTTAGGCATATGGGCTACAATCGACGGTTACGCGCCCTGAACTTGTTTTCGCTTGAAACTCGGAGGCTGCGCGGTCAACTGATCGAGGTTTTCAAGCTCTTACGCGGGTTCAACGATGTCGATTTTAGAAGTATGTTTAGTTTAAATGATAACCCAACTCGCAACAATGGTTGGAAGTTGGATTTGAAACGGTTTAGGACTAGTGTGTGTGGGAATTACTTTACGTATAAGATCTGTGACACATGGAACAGGTTACCTTCGGAAGTTGTGAACAGTTCCTCTGTGGATCAGTTCAAGAAAAGGTAGACGAAATCTTGCACACTATTTGAGTGTGTAAAGACATTTAGGACCTCAGTCTGCGGAAATTTCTTTTCCTATAAAATAGTTAATATCTGGAACCAACTTCCCTCAGAGGTTGTTTCCAGTCAAAGTGTAAATCTGTTTAAAAATAGGCTAGACAAAGTACTGAACACACTCATAGTTTAAGATTAAAACCTCAGAAAACTCTGCAGGAGTTCGCTTGCTCGGTGTCTCTGTGAGCAAGCTAAATATAGAGCTATTTATATATTCTCCACTTTCCTGTAAAATTTCCTTGGCTACTTTTCCAGGGTCAAGGTATTTTCTTCAACCTTTTTCCGTACCTGCCTCTGGCAGGGAGGGAGCGGAGGGTGGGGAGAGAGCCTTCTACTTTTCTATCCAGTTTTCTACTACTGCTAGGATAGTTGAAAGAAAAATAAACTTTTACAAAATTTTCCCTGGCACCCGTTGCCATTGGTACCTCCTCGGTATGGGCCGCAAGGCCTTTTGAGGTCCTTCTTTTCCTTGTAACTCCTTGTAACTCTCTCTCTCTCTCTCTCTCTCGGCTGTAAAATCCAAAGTTATGGTCAGACTTCAATATTTTTCTTCACACCACAACTAAGTAAATTTCGTATCCGGTGAGCGGATTTCAAAGAAAACTAATGAAAATTACGGATTTATTGAACATTTCTTTATGCCACTGGAAATTCTTCATTGTACAGGGTGGGGCACGGGAACCAAGTGTTTTTGGAATAATCAGGAAAATGATATTTATTTTTGTAAAGAAAATATATTGGTAGAACAACATTCGTAAGAACATAGCATTTCATGTCATAATAATCATGTACCGAAAATTATATCTGGCATATGATGTCCTTGGCCGTCGACGCATTGTTGAAGGCGTTTACGAAAATTGGCCTCCACTCTTCCCAGCAGGTCTCTGTTGATTTGGATGATTTGTTGACGGATCGCTTCCTTCAATGCATCTAATGTACGGGGCTTGTCCTCGTAGACACGTGACTTGAGGTACCCCCATAGAAAGAAGTCACATGTGGACAAGTCAGGGGACCGAGGGGGCCATGCAATGTCACCAAATCTCGAAATGAGATGGTTGGGAAACAGGGGGCGAAGAACAGCCATTGACGCTCTGGCGGTGTGTGGCGTGGCCCCATCTTGCTGAAACCACAAATGTCGACGAGCAATACGCCTTCTTCGTAACTCAGGGATGAAAAAGGTGTTCACCATCTCAATGTAACGCCCAGATGTTATGGTAACGGTAACCCCATTTTGTTCGAAGAAATAGGGACCGATGACGCCAAACTTTCCCACCGCGCACCAAACTGTAACCTTAGGGCTATGCAGCGGTTTTTCATGGAGTTGTCGCGGATTTTCAGCAGCCCAATACCGACAGTTTTGATTGTTGACGGCCCCATTAAGGTGGAAATGGGCTTCATCACTCATTACCACCATCATGTTTTCATTCTGCTCATAAAGTGCAAGCATTTCCTGTGCAAAATTCAGTCGTTGGGGGCAATCGTTTACATTCAATTCCTGCACCATCGCTAACTTGTATGGGTGAAAATGTAATTCTTCATGCAAAATCCGTCTAACAGTACGATTGCTGATTCCGAGTGCAGCTGAATGTCTCCGAGCAGAGCGGCCTGGGCTTTGCAACATCGCTTGTCTGACCCTTTCAACGTTCTCTGGAGTACGCACAGTGCGTTGCGGCCCCTTCGGTTTTGTTTTCATTATTGAGCCTCCTGTTCGAAGATTGTGTCACGAGCGGGAACAGAGTCATTTCGATGAATGTTGAATCTGCGGCGAAACGCACGCTGAACTGCTGTCACTGACTCGCCACTCCTAACAAAATGATCATACGCGAACATGCGGTGTTCTAACGTCCACTGCTCCATGATGGCACCTGAAAGATAAAGGTGAGTGTTAGTTAAAGTTAAATGCTATGAACCCAGGAATGGAATGCTACCTACCGCACGCCCCTCCCATTCCTAATGGCCGATTACTAGCTATTCAAAAAACACTTGATTCCCGTGCCCCACCCTATGTATGTGCGGATAAAACGTTACAAAGTACTCACATATGGTGCTACCTTGATGTTAAAAGACTGCTCGATATGTTTACCACGAACTTCTACAACCTTTTTCAGTCTAGGACGGAACTCATCTATGGCTTTATTGATTTGTTCTTGTGGTAGCTCATCCCATTTTTCCAGAAGAAGCTGTCGTAAATGAGCGACATTTCTTACTTTGAACCGATAAATTCTCTGTGACAAATTTTCCCAAAGGGCCGTAATCGACGGGATTTAAATCATGACTGTTTGGTGGCCAAATTTAATACCGCTACCTGGTATTCTTTTGATATCTCCTGTTTTATCGATTTTCTTGAGAAGCTTGTCCAAAACCGCCTGCAGTTGGCTTACGTTAATTAAAATCGCCTTAATTATCAACTTGAACCTATGATTAGCAAGATTTTTCTGGAATATTCGCCAAAAATCCAATTGTTCAGCTAAAATGCTAAAAGATGGCAGACAAACCATAAAATTACCTAGTACTAACATATTAAAATTTCATTGTTCTATGTACCGTATTTGCCGAGATATGAAGGATTTAAAAGGTCTCCCTTTTTTTTTTTTGATGACACCTCGTCAGGGAATGACTTCTGAATACACGAAAGACCTTGGAATCAGTTTTCTTTTTCTTTGTGGGTTTACATCATTCATTCATTTCACGTGTTTAATTGTGAAATTCATCCATATATATATATATATGAATCTTGGTTAACCTTGGTTTTGCTTCCGCCCAAATTGTTCATTTTGACGAAGGTCAAGCTTGTTGCTCTACCTTGGACCTACGGCTTAATGTGGAATCCGAACTACGCGTGGTCAAAAATTACAAACTCCTTGCCTGGACTCGACCTTACGACCTCCCAATCAGCAGCCCAGTGTCTTAACCACTAACCATTAGAACACCCAGGGTACCCATTTATTTACTTACCAACCTATTTTTTCTGGAAAGATAAATAACTGGGTAAGCTGCGCGCCGAATGCTTTCGCTGGGAATCGAACCCGGGGCCGGTTGATTCGTAGTCAAAGATGCTAACCACTACACCACCAAGGCGCATATATATATATAATATATATATATATACACTGTATATAAGAGTTAAAGATTACGGTAGTAATTACTTTGATGGATGAATAAAGCAAGAGGTTTCTGAAGTTAGAGATATTACATTCATTTGTCATTGTTTTTATTAAAAGGGGAGGGGGGAAAGAGTGGCTAACAGGCATCAACGATAAATTACAAGTACAAAAATACATATTTAAAAGGATAACAAATATTTAACTAGACGTCGGACTCAGGACGTTGCCTTGCGACGCGAGACTGCACTCTTCTTGGGGCTGCACGCTTTACCTCAATCTTTGGATGAGAATCAACCTTCATTATTGTGGTGTTATATATATATATACAGGGTGGTGCAAAAGTCTGGACCCATAGGCAATTTACTATATAAAAAATATCTTTCGATTTTTATAATAGTTTTTATAATTTAATTTTTGTTTATAATTTTACTAAATATTTTTCAGATTGTTACCCTATGGCAGAGAAGTTAACAATAGCAGAAAGAATAGAGCTTGTGCTTTCGTACGCAAAAGAAGGAGTGTTTGGAAGAAGATGGACATCAATTCGAACACTTATTGTAAATTCTGAACTAGAACGTTAAATTTAACATAATTTAGTCACTGGTGTATGGTTAATTAAATTTCATTTCATAATAAACTTCCTGCAGGCCACACTTTTTTCCATATAAACCGCCTATGGGTCCAGACCTTTGCACCACCCTGTATATATATATATATATATATATATATATATATATATATATGATGATTTCACAATTAAACACGTGAAATGAATGAATGATGCAAATCCACAAAGGAAAAAGAAAAAAAAAAATTCCAAGGCCTCTCTTGTATTCTTGCTGAATACATGTGTGAAAGATCTTGGAATCACTTTTTCTTTTTCCTTTGTGGATTTGCATTATTTATATATATACAGGGTGTCCCAGAATTAACTATCTATTTCAATGAAATCGGACAAATTTTTTAAAAACACACTTTTATTTATGTTTATCATGTTTAATATGTTAAAAATGTATAAATTTATAAATTTTTTTCATAATTTTATTTTCATAATTTTAATGGCAAAGAGACTCTCCAAAAGTTAACGTGTGGCTTGGAATGACCAAATCCAAAATTTATGGCCCATTCTTCTTTGCGGAAGCAACTGTAACAGGTACCGTCTACCTTGATATGCTTCAGCAGTTTCTCGAACCACAGCTTCTTGATGATGGCATTCTTGATAATGTTGTGTTTCAACAAGATGGAGCACCATGTCATTATGCTCTAATTGTTCGAGAATACCTCAACAGACGCCTTCCGAATCGGTGGATTGGACGTGGAGGACCTCGACCTTGGCCTCCGCGTTCTCCGGATTTGACACCCTGGATTTCTTTGCATGGGGTTTCATAAAAACAAAGGTTTATCGCCAAAAGATCACTAGTTTAGCTGAACTTAAAGAACGCATCCAGTTGGCAGTGCGGGAGATAACACCTGAAATGCTTCAAAATGTGTTTCGCAGCGCTGAGGATAGATTTGAAATTTTCAGAGATACAGACGGTTCACATGTTGAAACTTCTCAATAAAGTTTTGACTTATGATTTATAAATCTATTTGTTTTTGTATCAAAATTTAGTAATAAACACAAAATTATGTCAGTTTTTATTAAATTTGTCCGATTTCATTGAAATAGATAGTTAATTCTGGGACACCCTGTATGTATATATATATATATATATTATATATATATATATATATATATATATATATATATATATATATATATATATATATAATATATATATATATATATATATATTAGGGTGGTCCATAACTATATAGGGAAATTTTTTTTTAGAATATTTACTAGCTCCCACCCACTGAAGTTGTGAGGTTCTGGGAGAAAATGTTGTAGGTAAATTTTCGTTTCGATCAGTTCATATTTAGGGTTCGCTCACGAGTTTCAAAATTTATCCTTCTATCACTGTAATTGGTATTATATGGTATGCACTACAGCTCCACCGCCTCTGGGTTCCCTCAACCCACGAGCTGATGGATGAGTACTATCCATTCTACGACGGGGGTGTCATGGTTAGCAACCACTCACTGTCGCCCAGTCAAAGAGCTTTTTCGGAAACTTCCGGCGATGCTCCGACACTACTTGCAGCAGATACTGCAGCTGCTCCTCGTCTTTGGTGTGGCGGCCGCTGTACTGTTAGACGAGGGCCACAGCTCGTTCGGCGTGGTCATTCACTACCCTCAGGTTTTCCACAACCCTAAGCGCCGCCTGAAACTCATCCATTTTTTTTCCATTCATCCGGATCTTTGTTCAAGAAACCTGCAGACAATTGTAGTCGTTCGAAGAACCTCATCGAATTCTTCGTCACAAGGCTCTCCAAAGACGAACTGAGAGGTGTGTTGACATGCTTTGGAATCTGCTCTCCACCCTCTTTCTTGTCTAGGGATGCGACCATCCGACGTTTCGTTGCAGCTGGAACATCGGCATCGAATAAGGCCAATGAAATCATTTCCTCAGAGAGGTACCAAAGCTGTTCTGCCAGCTTCTGACTGGCTGCTTTGGAGATCTTCTGCTGTGGATACGACCTCAATGATTCCAAGAGGCAAAGGTCCTGGGCTGGAGCAGAAGCGGCCATCAGAGCAGTGAACCATGCCTTCAGGTAGACTGTCACAGCGAAGAAGCTCATGTCTTGGAAGTATGTTTTCTCTTTCGGTGTGAGATGTTGCAATTGCTCCCGGAACATCCATATCTTGATAGAATACAGGACCTTGCACATCTAGCGAGCGTGATGCATCGCACCTGGGCGCTTGAATCGAATCGGCGATTCAAGATTTCCACCAAGGAAGACAATGGCAAGTTCTAAAAATTCCTTGTAATCGTCTCGATACGTTTCGCGCTGGATTTGGTCTTTGGCGAACTTCAAAAGTTCTTCTCTGACTGGTAATAGGGATGGACCAACAGTGGGGTCGTCGACACCTGTTTGGAACTTGCTTTTGTCGATGTAGTTCCACTGTTGCTGGACTCTCTTGAATAACAGAACTTTAGGACCAGAAATTGCGTCATGACACGCTGTGAACGCGGCAGCGACAACTAGCTCCATGATATGATGCCTGCATGCAAAGTAGAGCAGCTCTTTCTGCAACTTCTGCTCTAGGAACAAACAACATTCTGAGTGACGGCCACTATTAGCAGCGGCAATGTCGAAACACATCCCCACCACTCTTTCACTTAGTCCCCAAAGTTGCAAGAGATCGAACACCGCTTGTGCCTGCTGTTTCCCACTTCCCGAAGCTATTTTTGGCGCTCCCAAGAACTGGCAGTTGCCATCTGAGGTGAACACTAAGACGGGAAGCCGGTCCACCTGTTCGTTGTTGGTTAGGTCTAACAGAAGCTTTCCTTTCCCAGTGCACCACCACTGGTCCGGAATGGAATCCTTTTTGGACCGATTCAGCCTGCTGCCTGCGATGATGCTCTCGGCTGCGCTTCACAGAGGATCGGCTGAGAGTCAGTTCCTCGAGGTTTTGGCCAAGGCTGCGAGCTGTTTCCGATACAATGTAAAGCGCCATCCGGTCACTCACCCCCGTCCTGTCTAAGGCTGAAGATAATTCTGAGTTGAAAATATTCTTGGTCTGGCGTGTTCTTTTTTGGGGGGGGGGGGGGGGGGGGGGGAGAAGGACAACCTCCAGTGGCTCCCTCAAGAAACTCGTCATCGGCAGAGCTTGAAGAAGCAAGTTCGGCTGTTTGGGATGTTGAGGCTTGCTCTTCGACTGCTTTACTCTTTCGGACGTCTTCCTCTCCTTTCCGCTTTGCAACCTTCTGCTCCTTCTCCGCCAATTTTTTGTCAACGGAGCCCATTGTGCCACGCCGACCGGGCTTTCTATGAGCGAGAAGGAAGTCGCGATCTTCTTGAAACTGGATCATCTGGAGAGCGTTTCCATGTACAATGTCGAACAAATTGTTCAGCTTGTTTTTGAAAGACGTCTCGTTTTGGACTTGTTTTGGATTTCGCCTTCCCTTGTTCTTTTTCAAAACCTGCCACTCTTTGAACAAGACCAAAAGCTTCTCCAAACAGTGGTCCTTCCGGCGTGTTGGTAAGCGGGCTCTTTCCCAAAATGAGAAAACTTCCTCCAGCACTTCTTCGGCGCTTTGTTTGGTATCTTTCTTATTCACAACATGATGGTGCAAAAAAACACTTAGGACCTGGCCATCTGAAGGCAGTTTACTGCGTAAAATCTTTTGGTCCGGTTTGTCTAACAAGTAAAAACCACCTGTTTTTGACATGACCGTCACCGTAAGTAAATGTAACCAATATAAACCAATGTATGGTATACCAATATCTATTAAAGTCTGTTTCATGTAGTTATATTTAACACTCGAACCTGTGAAAGAGCAGAAAACGGCATTAATTAACACCTGTAATAGATCATAGTAATGAGTGACTCAGAGAAGAACATATAACCCCATGAGCGACCACTAATTATGCACTGATGTGAGTGAAATTTTTCACAATTTATTTTCTGCTTTAGTGACAGATTAGGTGGGTGGTTGATGAAAAAATCGAAAGTTCGATTTTATGGACCACCCTAAATTAACATAGAGTATGTATATTTAGGGTTATAACTTTTTTACAACTTAATATTCCTGTACTTTAATTCGATGAACGTTTGCCTAAAAACAAAGAAATGAACTTTCATTTTAATATCTTTTTAGAAAAGGTCACCCCGAATCAAAAAAATCGATTATTGCATACGTAACTTTATTGCATATTCCATGTAATATAATAAAAGAACTCACAACATAATCGTTATAATACTTGTACATATATTACTGCTTATTGCTTAGAATAAACCGAAGTTGCAGTTCGTTTTTGTTTCTGCAGGCAGCATACAGTTCCTGCATAACTTTGATTGCACGTTCTGCACACTGATTACTTCTTGGTATCTTGAGTGGGGATGGCTCCTGCTTCCAGTGATTTTCCAATGAGTTTCAATGCTTTTTTGTAAGGTTTCAATATTTCTGACAAGTTCTTGGAGTCATTTTCATTGTACATCTGATTAGTAAACCAATATTCTGCCCAGTTGTATGAAATGAATCTGCATACCTTCTCCAAAGTCTTCCTTGTTGTAGGTATAAGAATAAATGCAAGGATAGCTAGAATGGCTCTTGAATGCCACCTCGCATTGCTGATGTTTGGAATTTTCTGAAAGTTAATCAAAGGAAAATTCCCTTTTTCTTCAAAGAATCTAAACACCCGTGTTAGATGTACAAAAACTTAATATCATCTCTCCATCCTGATTTCTAGAGGACCTCTTCTGTTCCATTAACAAACTGTGCCTTTAGTTCCTCATAATTCTTCACCAGTTGGGATACAATGGATATTCGATGTTTGGAGAACTGGTGTTAGCACCAAGATCTTCGTCCATTACCAAACGGAGTCCTGTCCAGAATGTGATGCTGACAACTGATAAATTGTGGTTTGCAGATACCCTTCTCTGAGAACATTCGTTGCAATTTGACAACAACTCCACTCTTTTTCCCAGTGTTAACACTTGTTGTATCAGCAACGATCATCTTTATTGCATTCCATAAGGTGTATTCATCAATAACTTTTGCAATTCCTTCAGCGATAGTTTCAGCCTCGCCATCTTTCAGACGCAATGCATCCAATTTTACTTCGGTTCTTTCATTTTTAAGTACCACTACTTGATACTCATTTTCCTCAATGCGCTTTCCATCAAAATGTAAAGACCACTCTTCCATCTGTAAATTTTCAATCATTTCCTCCTTCAATTTAGCAGCCTCTTTGTATGCTGACTTGTAAATTGCTGCTTGACTTGGTGTTGGAATGTCAATACCATCAAGTGACAACTGTTTGCATATTTTAGCGGCTTTACTTGTTGATACTCCTGTGGATGTCACCAAGTTGGTTGCAACTTTACTTTTGTTATGTCTTCTGGTTGGTGGAGTAATACTCTCATCTTCATCTTCATGCTCGCTCTCTTCAGATTCAGTACCACTACCACCAGATACATGATTGTAAGATGTTGATGCTGATTCAGCAGGCAATTTTCGTCTCTTTGAAGGGTGAATCGTTTCTTCACTTGCAACTTGACCTGTAGAGTACCCCACTTCTCCTTTGCTTTCCACTTGAAGGTGGTACAGTCGTTTGTCTTCCGAGGATAACCATTGGCCATTTACTTTAGTGATATCAAAAAAGTTCATTCAGGGCATCAATTTTCCCCTCCTGACACATTCATCATAAGTCTTCATCACCTTGTCAAGCTTTGCTCGTATTACTTGATCTGACACATGCGGAAAATTCAATTTATTCTTCCATAATTTTGTAACTTCTTTGGAAATTTCCACTATTCGCTCCTTTCTTCCTTTGATTTCTGTTCCAAGAAACTGGTACCGTCCAATGATTTGGATTTGGAGTGGCATTCTGCATTTTTCTTCCAGTGAAGATTCTTCTAAAGGCACACTTCCTCTTCTTCTATGTGACTGCTGGAATCTCACCAGATTATTGGTCCAGATATCCTTGTTTCTTCTGTATGGTAGTATCACTTTTCTTGTGTGACATTATATTGCTTCTGAAACAGATATAAAAGGTATTAAGTTGATTTGTTTGTTTGTTTATATATATTATATATATATAATATTAATATAATATATAGAAATAATATAATAATTAGAGGGCGGATTTTTAGGTGAAAAAATATGACCAAATATTTATTTTTTAGGTGATAAAATTTTGGAAAATATTTTTAGAACATCCATAGAACGTCTCACGAAAATATTTAT
Source organism: Bathynomus jamesi (assembly GCA_023014485.1). Lineage (NCBI taxonomy): Eukaryota > Metazoa > Arthropoda > Malacostraca > Isopoda > Cirolanidae > Bathynomus > Bathynomus jamesi. Next base: position 1,054,748 of record JAJOZX010000915.1, read on the forward strand.
CACCAATATTTTGGGCTCTATATATTTTTTGAGTTTGACTCCCCTCTACTACAAAACATTCTGGATACGCTTTTGTTTACGTGTTAAAATGGAAGAAAAATTCAACAAATTATTATGGTTAATAAATTTTAAAAATGTTCTGGAATGTTCAAGAGTGCAGAAGCGAATTCCACATTTCGCTACGTTTTTTAATTAAGCGAACATATTACAAATAATAAAAGCTTACCTGAAGTTGAGTTGAACTGAACAGTTGAGTAACTATTGCGCAATACTAGACACAAGTGATTCGGTTGATTTCATTTCGTGCTTTATACAATTTGCGAGTGCATGAAGAACAATGTCGTGTGTTCTAGAATTTTCTTGTATGGGTGGATTGATATTAGTCATCGAATTTGAGCACCGGAAGTGATTTTTCGGGCGATCTCATGATATATTAGCGTACTGAAAAATTCGAAAATATTTTTTAGGTTAAAACCTAAAAGTCCGCCCTCTAATAATAATATATTTATATACTTATGAGTAGTAACGTAAATATATGGTTATGGTGATTCAAACTTTTGATTTGGGGGTGACCTTTTTTAAAAACTGAGAGGAATTAGGGTCTTTTTCATTGTTTTTAAGCAAAAGTTCATCGATTATGATACAGGAGATCTTTTATTTGAAAAAAGTCTAAAAGTTATAACCCTAATATATATATTATAATATATTAATATATATATATATATATATATATATAAATAACGTGTATTACTGTTATTTCTCTTTTAATCGTCAATGATTTTTGTAAATTTATTGTTTAATTAATAATAAATTAATTAGTTTTATCGTTATTCCTTAATGAATATTATGCTTTTTATGGGATTTGTTTCCTGCTAATAAAACTTATCATCATCATCATATATTTTAGTCTCATATAGAACAATGGATAGATATACACTCAATTAAATTCTTCTTTAGCCTTTAATTAGGGAAGGAACACATTTTGTACCCTTAAATACGAGATTTTAATTTGGATGCTTTCTGAAGGCTCGTTTCTCGCTCTATATAAAATCTGAGATAATAGTTTTGAGAATTTTCTTTTGAGTGAAGTGACCCGTCTGCTTATACGAGTATAAAGCCGCGCAGGGGGCTACGATAAACTGTTCCTCCATTCGAAAAAGCCCCAATACGGCTAAATACAGAAATGTCGTATTTAGTAGTGTCGGATGACCAAAATGCGGCCTTTTTCAATACTGCATAAGTGTTGTTTACGCGCGCGGCAGCTATACGTCAACTTGGTAAAAGTTAGGAAAAAAATGGTTATCTGAGCAATGCATATAAAGTTTCCTCTTTATTGGCGCATCGTGCTTCGAATCGATTATGTATTAATAATTTTTAACTGGTTTGCTTTTATCATATTTTAAAAAGTTAGTTGCTACGGCAACGTTACGAATATATATATATATATATATATATATATATGCTGCAAATCCACAAGGAAAAAGAAAAACGATTCCAAGGCCTTTCGTGTATTCAAAGCTACACCTCGTCAGGGAATGAAGATAAACGGCGAGATACCCATAAATATGTACAATGTACAGGAAAAACAAAACAATTAGCACATACTTAACAAGGGTTAATGAGAGGCAAAAGAAATTTTAACATGATATCGTCAATTTTATACGTCCCCGCACTGTTATTGAAATTGCTTTTAAAATGAATAAATGCACATTCTAGAATATTTCGTTCTATTATATCTCTGTTTTTAACAAGCGCTTTAGAACTACCCCACTTGATGCTATGGTTACATCTATACATATGGTTAAATAAAGCCTACTAATAATAACTCTTACGTGCATTTTTATTCTGACCATCATCCTTCGATTAAATCCTCTATTTTCTCTGCTATGTTTCTTCGAGCATTGAGAGTTGTCAGTCCTGAATTTTTAGATTCCGAGTTATGCAATATCATGAATATTGGTACTAAATTATGTTATCCTATTTCATTTTTAGATAACTGTCTTAAGAAAGCCAAGAATAGGTATTATAATAATGTAATTGTAAAGGAATTTCAGCGTAAAAATATCCTTAGCCTACCTTACCATGTTAATTTTCAATACCTTCCAACTGTGCTTAAAGCAATTGGCATTAATGTAATCGTTAAGTATAATAATACTGTTAAATCACGCCTAATAAAGAATAGCCCTGATAATGTTGTTGGTTGTGTGTATTCGATCGGATGTACACAATGTAACTCAGTATATATAGGCCAAACCGGTAAAACGTTAGATATTAGGGTAAAACAGCATAAATATGCTTGTAGAACAGCTAATACTTCCAATGCTTTATTTAACCATATGTATAGATGTAACCATAGCATCAAGTGGGGTAGTTCTAAAGCGCTTGTTAAAAACAGAGATATAATAGAACGAAATATTCTAGAATGTGCATTTATTCATTTAAAAGCAATTTCAATAACAGTGCGGGGACGTATAAAATTGACGATATCATGTTAAAATTTCTTTTGCCTCTCATTAACCCTTGTTAAGTATGTGCTAATTGTTTTGTTTTTCCTGTACATTGTATATATTTATGGTATCTCGCCGTTTATCTTCATTCCCTGACGAGGTGTAGCTTTGAATACACGAAAGGCCTTGGAATCGTTTTTCTTTTTCCTTGTAGGTTTGCAGCATTTATTCATTTCACGTGTTTTATTGTGAAATTCATCCCATATATATATATATATATATATATACAGGGGTTAGACAAAATAATATGAACACCCGCCGATTTCACCGGTTATCTTTACGGACTGCTCAGACACAAAGTAAACGGTCAAATGACTGGCAAACCTATTTAAATGCGTAACAGAGAGTGTATACGTCATGTTATAACCCTCACGTTGTTTTTACAGATCTGAGTGAATTATGAATTAGCAGTTATGAAAGACCTGTCAGACTTCCAAAGAGGGCAAATTGTCGGAGCGCGGATGGCTGGTGCATCGGTGACGAAAACCGCTCAGATGTTCAATGTATCCAGAGGAACTGTCTCTATGGTCATGTCTGCATACCAAAACCATGGAAAGACAAGCATCGACAAATGCAATAGTGGACGCAAGAAGAAGCTGTGTGATCGAGACCGCCGGGTGCTAAAGCGCATTGTGACAAAGAACCATAAGACCACAGCTCCAAAAGTGACTGCAGAGCTTAACCAGCATCTTGCAAGCCCGGTATCGACCAGAACTGTACGTCGCGAGCTCCATGGAGCTGGATACCATGGGAGGGCTGCAATTGCTAAACCCTTCCTTTCGCACATCAACATTGAGCGGCGCAGAAAATGGTGTAATGACCATAAGAATTGGTCACTGGACCGGTGGAAGAATGTAGTCTACTCCGACGAATCCTCCTTTACGCTATTTCCATGTTCCGGTCGAGTTTACGTCTGGAGACAGCCTAAAGATGCTTATGACCCCGACTGCCTGACCCCAACCGTTAAGCATGGAGGCGGATCTGTGATGGTTTGGGCAGCAATATCGTGGAATACTCTTGGCCCAGCTGTAGTACTGCATGGTAGGGTTAACGCCCAGGTCTATCTGTCAATATTGGCTGACGAGGTCCATCCCATGGTCCAAACGCTGTTTCCCAATGGCGGCGCCGTCTTCCAGGATGATAATGCACCAATCCACACCGCTGGGGTCGTTAAAAACTTGTTTGAAGAGCATGTTAGTGAAGTAGAACGCTTGGATTGGCCTCCACAATCCCCGGATCTTAACATTATCGAGCATCTGTGGTGTCAGTTGGAGCAGCAGGTCAGAAGCCGATTCCCACCGCCGGCGTCTTTGGAGGAACTGGAGCAGGGTTTGCTCGAAGAATGGCTCAGATTCCTCTAGCCACTGTCCAAAAGCTGTATGAATCAATTCCCCGACGCATTGCAGCTGTTATTGCCGCTAAAGGAGGACCAACTCCATATTAAGAATAAAAACCGCCATTTATCAAGGTGTTCTTATTTTGTCTAACCCCTATATATATATATATATATATATATAATATATATATATATATATATAATGACAGGAAAGCAATAAAAGAAAAACTGGAGGGTATCGATAGGGAAATACAAGCCCTGATTAAGGACCATACAGAGAGGGAAGAGGAAAAGGCGGTAGAAGCAATAAAGGAAAATCCAAAATACTTCTATAGCTATGCAAAAAGGAAAACAAAAACGCGCGCCGCTATTGGGCCCTTAAGGACGGGAAATAATGAACTAACTGACGATCCAAAAGAAATATCTGATACATTGAGAGCTCAATATGAATCAGTTTTCAGTACCCCAAAAATGACAAAGCGATACCTGACATAAATGCATTCTTTGAAGAGGAATTGCAAGGAGAGTATATAACAGACTTTGATTTTACACCAGAAGATGTAGCGAGAGCTATAGGACAAATGAAACCACATTCAGCTGCAGGTGCGGACAGTTGGAACGCATTATTGATTAAAAACTGTAAAAATGAAATAGCTACACCTTTATACTGGATATGGAGAAGATCCCTAGACACTGGGAAAATACCGAGCATCTTGAAAAGAGCAAACATTGTCCCTATATATAAAGGAGGGGACGGATCTCAAGCAAAGAACTATAGACCAGTGTCATTGACGTCCCACCTCACCAAAGTATTTGAAAGAATAGTTAGAGAGAAAATTTATGATTTCCTGGAGACACGGGAAAGATTCAACGAAAATCAGCATGGATTCCGATCAGGTAGATCATGCCTATCACAACTAATAGAACACTACAACAATATCCTAGATGCATTGGAAGGCAATGACAACTACGATGTTATATACACAGATTTTGCTAAAGCTTTCGACAAATGTGACCATGGTATAATAGCACATAAAATTAAATATATGGGAATAACAGGAAAAGTGGGAAAATGGATCTACAACTTCCTTAGAGATCGTTTGCAGGTCGTCAAAATTCAAGGTATATCATCATCAGAATCGGAAGTACGCAGCTAAGTACCACAAGGGACAGTACTGGCCCCACTCCTGTTCATTATCATGCTAATAGACATAGACAGCGGAGTAAACAGCAATAGTATAGTAACATCCTTTGCGGACGACACGAAGATCAGCAGAAAAATCAGCGATGTACAGGACGTGGAGGCCTTGCAGAGGGACACGAACAAAATATACAAATGGTCAGAAGACAACAACATGTCATTCAACGCCGAGAAATTTCAGCTCTTGAGATATGGTAGAAAAAAGAACTTAGACTGCATATTATGCTCCAGATAGACAGGAAATTCAGAGAAGCACGAAAGCGATCGATCTCGGGATAATAATGACAGATGATGCGAAATTCGAAACACAAAATCAGATAGCGATAAATAAAGCAAAAAGAGTCGCCGGACAGGTACTAAGAACGTTCAAGAGAAGGGACAGGACAGTAATAATTCCCCTGCTAAAAACACTGATTATACCAAAACTTGAATACTGCTCAGTTTTGACGTCCCCATACAAAAAGGAAGAAACTAATAAACTAGAAGAAACGCAAAGGCATTTCACAGCCAAAATTGATGGCTGCAAAGAACTCAACTACTGGGAAAGACTACGTAAACTAAATCTGTACTCACTGGAAAGAAGAAAAGAGAGGTACATCATAATCTACTTTACATATGGAAAATGATCGAAAAACTGGTACCAAACCTAAAACTAAACCCAATTACCATTCAAACACTGGAAAATAGGAAAGGCAGAATGTGTAGTGTTCCCAAATTAAAGGCCCGACAAGGACCTCCTCAACCCTGAAGGAAAATAGCTTGGTTGTCAGGGGACCAAGACTTTTCAACCAGCTTCCTAAGGACCTCAGAAACGTAACGGGGGTCAAAGTTGAAGTCTTCAAGAAAAGACTGGATGCCTGGCTCAGGACAGTACCAGATGAGCCGGGCGTGCCTGGCTATGTACGGTGGAGAGCGCAAGAAAGCAACTCGCTCCTCCACCAGGCCAGACCTAGAGGTGGGACCACCAGCTTGACCTCCGTGTGAAGAGAGACCAACGCACGAAACAACATAAGGTTCATAAGGTACAGGCGATCAAAATTATGTAAACAATTTTAAAATGCTGATTATGTAATAATATTATAAGTCTTTTCACTCTTTTCATATTTTACAAGAAATATAATAATCAATCTGTTTAATTAAAGAGCTTTCTATTGTAGTGTTTTGTTTATTTAATGATGACATCACGTTTTTGTTAATTATCTATATTCAGAGAAATGTTGCTATTATTGGTTAGAATGTCCTTCTATTTTTTGTATTCATACATTTTATCCCATTTTCCCTCAAAAAATCATCTCTGACTCGTGAAATTTGCATCTGTACTCTGTTTGTTATGTATATTTAGTAATAGATGTATCATTATACGTCCTGTAATTTTGCAAAGTATAAAAAGAATTTTTTATTATTATATAGCAGCGTTTCTTGAATGGTTCCATAATTCTGACTGCCGATGTGTGTGTGTGTGTGTGTGTGTGTGTGTGTGTGTGTGTGTGGTGTGTGTGGTGTGTGTACAGGGTATCTCATATGTCTTACGATATTGAAAATACGTAGAAGGAGTAATACAACTTGATGACAATGTTTTATTTTCAACATGTTTTATTTTCTACAGGTGTTCAAATTGTTTACCTGAACTTCAACACACTTCATTACTCGCAACTGGCAAACTCTCTGAACACTTCCGATTGTTTCGGCAGAAATTCGCTGCAATTCCAGTCTTCTTTGTCTACGTAGACAAATGTCCCCACAGGAAAAAGTCAAAGGGTGTAAGGTCTGGAGAGCTGGGAGGCCACTCCACATACATTTATTGGGGAAAAGATTATATAAGTAATTGCGAACAACTAGTGCATAATGGGGAGGGGCCCTATCATGTTGGAACCACAAATTCCGTCTTTCGTGAAGTGGCATTTCTTCGATTATATTATCAGAAATAAAAGCTCCTGAAACAATTGTAAGTAAGTTTCACCAGTCGCATTTTCATTGGAGAAGTAGGGTCCGATGAGCTTGTCATCCATCACTGTTGCCCACACCATAACTCGTGGATCATTTTGACAATGACCCTCTTCATACCAATGTGGATTTTCATCGCTCCAGTACCTGGAGTTATGGCGGTTAATGTGGCCGTTTAAGTGAAACTGGGCTTCATCACTAAACATTATCCATTTTTTGAGGTCTATTCTGTTAGACAACCATTCATAGAACTCAACTCGACGTTCTTATCATCCCCATGAAGTTGTTGGACAAGCTGCACTTTATAAGGATGAAAGTTATTTCCTTTTAAGATACGCCTTATGGATGAAGCACTTACACCAATTTGGCAGCTCAACTTCCGCAAAAACTTTTTGGGGCTTTTTACCAAATGTTCAATCACAGTTTGCAATGTGTCAGCATCAGTTGCGCTTTTGGGGCGTCTGCTTTTGGGACGGACACAAACACTGCCAGTTTCTTTAAAACGTTACACTAATTTCCCAACTGTTCCATGGGCAATGGGGTTACGGATTTGGATGTCTCCTATTAAATTCATCATTGGTTGAGCGACAAGTGCTACCAGGCTTTGCGTATATGAAAATTACTTCAACTCACTCCTCAGTTGTTAGCAAAAATGCCATACTCTCAACCTGAAAAAAAAAACCTAAAAGCTGTCTGCAGACATACGAATCTCTCTCTCTCTCTCTCTCTCTCTCTCTCTCTCTCTCTCTCTCTCTCTCTCTCTCTCTCTCTCTCTCTCTCTCTCTCTCTGTATATATATATATATATATTTGTTTTCCTAGTTTCATTAGTAATGCTTCACTGTGGGGAAACGTATTTCAAAAATGAAGAAATAAACCAGGGAAGAAAAACAATTCTTAATTAAATTATATTTTTCCTCATACCATTTACATACAATATCACTGCTACGATTCTTTTCGAACCTTCCTTCATCATACAAAGGCCAAAATACGCTTCCTTTTGAAATCCCGTCTACGTAACCATTTTCCCATCCACGATTTGATGATGAGAAATGGATCAGATTTTACATTTTGTAAATTTTATCAAAATAGATCAACTGAAGTAACTCGCAAACGAGTTGAAAAATTCAAAAGGTGTCACATCTCTTACAGGCGTCATCCCCCCTTCTTGTCTCGATGTCCTGTTTGTCTTTTAGAATTAGTATAGTATTCATGCTATTCAGGGATTACATATAAGCAGACGTAAACCTTTTGTTCTTAATTGACAATGCCAAATTCCACGAATTTCCGGGGCAAATTCATTATTGTTTCAGGTTCGAAATCTTCCTGATGCGCTTTAATGAATATATTATTTTGATTGACAGAAATTCTCTCTCTCTCTCTCTCTCTCTCTCTCTCTCTCCGGTTGGCGACGGGTATCGAAAGGTATCCGGCAAGAAGGCTGCGAAGCCGAAGCCTGAGACCCCGGTTGCCGCTGTCAGAACTCCAACTGCTTTAGTCTCCTGTGCGCGAAAGAGGAAGACACCGTTTTGATTGGGGACTCGCAGATCAGGAGCCAGGAGAAGTACTTTGCTTCTGCAAACCGGGAGAGGAAGAAGGTAAGGTGCTTACCAGGGCGGGGAACGGCGCACTTAAGGAAGGAGGTAGAGAAGCTGCGCGTGGCTAGTCGGAGGACTGCGATCGTTGACCACGCTAGTGCAACGACCTGTTCCTCAAAGGCGGTAGGGTAGGTTCGACGGAAGGGATCATCACCGAGATCATGTCTCTTGCGGATGATCTGAAACTTAAGACGGACAGGGGAATGTTGATCGGTATTTTACCGCGGATGAATGCGTGACCACGGCTCAGTAAGGTCATTGGCATCAACGAGAGGGTGCGAGACTTCTGCGTCCCACTGGGCGTGAGGTTTTTTGACCCCTTCGACGCTTTTTCGGGTAGGTGGGAATTTTATCAGAGGGATGGTGTCCACCTCAATGTCAAGGGTAAAGGTGTACTGGCACGCTGCTCGACCGGCACCTATACCGTATGGTTAGGTCGAGCCCGGAGATTGATGACGGGCCCCCACCGGGGAGAGATGATGTTGAGCCGGTGGCGGACGTACCTTCAACTGAAGGGTGCGTCCATGTACAGGTGGGTGACCATCTTTCCCCGTTGGAGGGGGCTCAGGCTCCTGCGGAAGTTGTCCCTTCGTTGGTGAGGGGCTCTTCAACTCCCGACAGCCCTGGCTGTTCGAGAAACGGGTCGTGCTAGGGGGCCGTCAGAATAGGGAAGGCTCCCTCCGTGCAATCCTTTTTAATGCTAGGTCGATTAGGAATAAGTTTTGCGAGCTACGGGCGCTCTTAGCATCAGAATACCAGGATATCGTTGCTATCACCGAGTCCTGGATTCATATTGATCGCAGAGACTACGTTGGGGAGTTCGAAATTCCTGGGTATAGAATGTTTCACAAAGACCCCACCCGTAGGGAGGGGGGAGGGGTACTAATATATGTCGGACACGTTGAGTCCGGTTGACTGCCAGTTCTGATCGGAACGGGAGTTGCTTGTCGTCGATCTGAACGTGGGAGGGACGAACTATAGGTTAATCTTGGTGTACAGACCTCCGCATCTCCTCTTCGAGGAGGATACAGCCCTGTACACCGAACTCCGTAGCCTGCTAGGAGATAGGGTGTGTGTAGTTTTAGGAGACTTCAACTGTCGCGGCATAAAGTGGGAAGACAGGACTGCTGATGCTGAAGGGAGGAGGCTAGTTGATTTTGCTGATGAGAACTTCCTTATTCAGTGGGTCAATGGGCCTACACGAGGCAAAAGCGTTCTAGACTTAGTATTCACGACCGAAGACAACCTCGTCACCGGCCTCACCGTTGACGAATCGTTGGGCGGGGGTGATCACAGTCTGATTAGGTTCCATGTCTGCGTCCCTCGGGTGGAGCGTAGTAACTCGAGAGGCAGTAAGCTCGATCTACGGCGGGCGGACTTTGTTGGCCTCCGGGATAGCGTAGGTGAGATGAGGTTAGAGGTGGGCGGCGATGTTGAGGAAGTGTGGAGTGCATTCCGGGACGAGTTTATGGTGCTGCAGTCTACTGCCATGTCCTCAAAACCGGTCACCCCTGCTTCAACGCAGCCTATGTGGTTCAGGCGTGACATCGTTTCGGCTATCTGAAATAGTAAAACTGCGTATATGAGGGCGAAGGCCAATTGATCCCATGAGAACACTGAGGCGTATGTCCACCTGTGCAGGGAAGTGAAGGCGAAGGTTAGGCTAGCGAAACGTAACGAAGAACTCCGGGTGGCAAGCCTCTGCAAGGGGAACTCTAAGGAGTTCTTCAGTTATGTTAATAGTAGAAAGCCCATTAGAAGCATTAGAACCCCAGCGGCGTTCTGCGGACCTCCGACGCGGACATCGCTAATGTGTTAAATGAGCACTTTGCGGGAGTGTTCACCAGGGAGGACACCGCGTCATCCCCGAGCCAGGCGTCAGGCACGAAGGTGCTGGCCTGGATAGTGTTCGTTGTACCGCGATTGTCGTTGCCGATAGAATAGACAAACAGCGCGTTTAAGGCTCCTGGGCCAGACCAATTCCTCCCCATAGTTTTGCGGGAAGTGCGCGAACAGGTGGCTCCGCACCTGGCTACAGTCTTCAACAAATCGTTAGAGATGGGCCAGGTGCCTGGTGACTAGAGGGAAGCCAACGTGACCGCTATCTTTAAGAAAGGGGATCATGAAAGTCCAGGGAACTATCGTCCCATTAGTCTCACTTCGGTTGTAGGTAAATTATTAGAGGGGATAATAGCGGAGAGGATCGTTGACTATTTGGATTCCTACAAGCTGCTTGGGGACTCCCAACGTGGGTTTAGACGGCATAGGTCCTGTCGCACCAACCTGCTTGAATTTTTCCACGTCATGTGGAGTGACTATAAGAGTAGGGCGATTGATATACTTTATCTCGACTTTCAGAAAGCCTTTGATAAGGTACCTCACCGCCAGCTAATGGCGAAAGTGCACGCGCTGGGTATCAGTGGGGAAGTTAGTAGGTGGATTGAAAACTGGCTGAAGAATATGTGGTACAGGGTTGTAACTAAGGAGGCTAGCTCGGGTTGTGCTTGGTCACTAGCGGGGTTCCTCAGGGTTCCGTTTTGGGGCCACTGTTGTTTATCATTTACATAAATGATATCGACGCTGGCATCGTCAGTAGGATCGCCAAATTCGCTGATGATACGAAGGTTGGGGCCAATGTTGGGACGCCGGAGGCGATCGAGCAACTGCGTGCGGACCTACGTAGGATAGGAGAGTGGTCGAAAAATGGCAAATGCGTTTAATTTGGGTAAATGCAAGGTCATGCACATTGGCTACGCCAATCCCAAGTCGGACTACTCCATGTTGGGCAGTAATATCGAGGCCACTGGTTTGGAAAAGGACTTGGGTGTGCTAATTAGCAGCGACCTTAAGTTTACCAAACAGTGCGTAGAGGTGGAAAAGAAGGCCCAGAAGCTGTTGGGTTATATCAGGAGACAATTCGATTTCGAAACAACAAGGAGATTGTGCTCTCTCTGTACAATTCTCTGGTTCGACCACACCTGGAGTATGCTGTGCAGTTTTGGTCGCCCACCCTCAGGAAAGATATTGAAAGGCTGGAGCGAGTGCAGGCGAGGGCCACAAAGTTAATCCCTTCCGTTAGGCATATGAACTACAATCGACGCCTATGCTCACTGAATTTGTTTTCGCTAGAAACTCGGAGACTGCGCGGTCAACTCATCGAGGTTTTCAAGCTCCTACGCGTGTTCAACGATGTCGATTTTAGAAGCATGTTTAGTTTAAATAATAACCGAACTGGCAACAATGGTTGGAAGTTTGATTTGAAACGGTTTAGCACTAGTGTGTGTGGGAATTTCTTTACCTATAAGATCTGTGACATGTGGAACAGGCTACCTTCAGAAGTTGTGAACAGTTCCTCTGTGGATCAGTTCAAGAAAAGGTTAGATCGAATCTTGCACACTATTTGAAGGTGACAGAATTTTTTCCTTGCACCCGTTGCCATTGGTACCTCCTCGGTATGGGCCGCAAGGCCTTTTGAGGTACTTCTTTTCCTTGTAACTCCTTGTAACTCTCCCCCTCCCTCTCTCCAATAATAGCAGCATTTCTGTGAGTATAGATAATTATTTTAATGAAAACGTAATGTCACTACTAAATAAACAAAACACCACAGTAATAAGTTTGGTGTCATTTCCACAGAAATACTTGTATATAACCTTGGTTTTTCTTCCGCCAGAATTGTTCTTTCCGACGAAGGTCAAGCTTGTCACTCCACCTCAGTGGAGTGTGTATATACGAGCAGTGGCGGCTCGTGCCTAGGAGCTGCAGAGCTGCAGTCTCCCCAGACACTCACTGCCAGGCGTATGATTCTTTCAGACACACCGCAGAATAATACACTACTAACAAATATATCGTAATAAAAAGTCATTATATGTTATTTTCAGTACGTTACTAAGTGAATTTTCATTAAAACCAGACCAAAATTTAAGTTATTTTCATAGTTGCTGTACGATTCATGTCTGTTATTGATTGGTGCCACATCTGGAAACAATGAGCTGCAGTCGGTGCAGCTCAGTCTCGTGTTTACATTGCGTGCGGGCGGTGTGTTTAAGTCGTGCTTTCTTTAATTACCCTTTGACGATGGAAAATCGAGTGAAGTATTTGCAAAGCATCAAGTTTTCTCAGCTGACATTAAATGAAAAGACTGAAGTCAAAGCAAGAGGAAGACCTCACC
>JAJOZX010000915.1:1072500-1089443 GCA_023014485.1 Bathynomus jamesi
TCCGCCATGAATCAAGAACTTTATAGTTTACCGGATTTATATCAAGATGGTGACATTGTAGCGTTGTCCACAATTAATCTTTTTAACGCGGCTGACAGGGATGGATTATTTCCAACGCAAACCGTTGATGATATTTGCAATGACACTCCTTACGATCCGACGCAAGGGACAGCCGTAGAAATGTAAGTGCCTATAATTTTATTTTTTTTAGTCAATTACTCGCAAACTTGTGCCAGTCAGAAAGAGCACTGTTCTGGATTATTTCATCGTATATACGGAGGGTTGTAGTAACTCATCTCATCACATTAAAAATACTTCATCTAGGTATCCGCAATTATACTAAAATCCTGTTTTGAATCATTGATTTTTTTATAGCAATCTTGTGCGTTTTTTTATAAATTCAAATGTTATTCGGAATTATCTCTTAAATGAACTCTGAGCGGTTCAAAGATATCTTCACATTGTAATACTCTTACTATATGTATACTCTGTGTATGTTTTGGGTTTTTATTAAAAAAGATTCAGTATGAACTAATGAATTATTCTTTCTCCTTTAAGGTCCGATGAGGCTTTGACATGTGTTATACAATCTTTTCGTTTTGAAGAATCCCATGTCATGGACCTGAATACGGAGGTAGAAGATTTACCGAGCAGTCAGCCCAACGATTGTCACCTTCATTAACGAAATAATGTAAGTGTTTTTTTTTGTTTCGATCTTTTTTTGGGTGAAGAAGAGACAATGTATTTTCATCAATTTATTAAATGAAAGAAATCATGTTTTTAGTACAATAACTATCTTAAACTACAGAATATACAAACTAACATTATTGGTTACAAATATATTATATATATATACACCCACGAACAAAACATCATACTATACAACGAGTACGCACAATTGGAAAACGGCTTTTTATCTGTCTGCATACCATTTTATCATTTCGTTGAGTGTGACACGGGTCGAATAATTTTTAAAAAATTATAAAGTCTTTACCACATGACATTAGCCCTGTTCAAAAATCAACTTTTTCTTATTTTCATAGGTTTCTGTACTTTTTCCCATGCTTTTTGACCTGAAAAGGCCGAAAATCACAACCATTTTGACCTAGGTTGTTGGGAAGCATTGCCGCATGGAGCTTTAAGTTTTCTGCCTTGAAATCGGCCAAAAGCACCAGTTCCGGGTCCCTTGAATCACGTTTTGCACTATAACTTTTTATCTAAACAAGATAGAGCAACAAAATAGGCACCAAATTAAAGTGTTTTTAATCCTCTTTCTAACTTATACAATTATGATAGTCTTGGAACAAGAAATGGCACATTGGTACATACAAAGATTTCAGAAATATCACAAAATTCGTTTTCTCACACTCAAGGCAGACAAGGCGCCTTATTCATGACACAAATTTGAGATTAACATTTTGTCACAAGTCTAATCGATCAAGAAGTGAAAGCATTACATGATGATTAATTTCATAATGACATTTACACAGTCAGTTGTTGAGAGTTTGTTTCTTGAAGCTGTCAAAGCGGCGTCTGTTGAACTCCACAGCTTGAAGGAGATAGTCCCTTTGCTTGGCATCTGTTATGACATTTGCAAAGTCGCTCATCATCTTGACACCCGTTCAGCAATGTCATTCACCGCTTTCAGATTATTAACATAGTCCAATACTTTGCAAATGTCATAACAGATGCCAAGCAAAGGGACTATCTCCTTCAAGCTGTGGAGTTCAACAGACGCCGCTTTGACAGCTTCAAGAAACAAACTCTCAACAACTGACTGTGTAAATGTCATTATGAAATTAATCATCATGTAATGCTTTCACTTCTTGATCGATTAGACTTGTGACAAAATGTTAATCTCAAATTTGTGTCATGAATAAGGCGCCTTGTCTGCCTTGAGTGTGAGAAAACGAATTTTGTGATATTTCTGAAATCTTTGTATGTACCAATGTGCCATTTCTTGTTCCAAGACTATCATAATTGTATAAGTTAGAAAGAGGATTAAAAACACTTTAATGCTTTCATTCTGTGGCCAAGACGTGACAGGTTCCAGAAGCCACTCGGATCCAATGTTCAGTGTGTCCAGCAGGAAATGTGATTCTGGGCCAATGAGATCAACCAGGGTGGTCTTAGCTGTGACTCTGGAATAGAGGCTTTCCTGTTCTGAAGCTGTCTGGCTTCTCAGTGGCATGTAACTGGGCAGCAATGTCGTGCTTCAATGTGTCACTCAATCTACTGCTGAACAGGGCAAATGGCACGACTTCCTGCGTCAGGTACCATTTTGTGGTTTTCCATCTTATTAAGTACTGCATCAGCAAGCTCTGGGTCAGTTTTCTTGTACTTCAACATGTCCTGGATTAGACTTAGATCATTCACGGGAGCATCTGCAGCAGACATTGACATCATCCATACAGGAGTGTAGAACAGCGCAAGGAAGGTGTTGAGTCTTTCCAGCTTTGATACAGTGTCTTCGTCGTACTCAAGTTGATCTGCAAACATCAGCATTTTCATGGAGTACAGGTTTCTGGCCATCCATCTGGCCTGATGAATGGCGCCTGGTCGACTCCAGTGAATACCTCGAGGAGGCGTTCCTCCAAGAACAATGACTGTCAGTTCAGCCATTTCCCTGTAGTCGGCTCTTGGAAGCCTTTCTGCTGCTAGAATGTCTTGGAGTATTTCTTCACTGTTCTTCTTTTCCTTCAGCCATTTGCTGTTGATAGTCAGCATCTTTGGGTTTTCCTTGGACAAGTCCGTCCAAACATCCTTCAGATGCTCAAACCAGGGATTATCTGGCCCCTTCACCTTCCCAAACAGCTTCTCCCAAACTGCTCATACTAGGATTTCCAGGATGTGATGTCGACAGGCCAGATAAAACACCTTTTTGTTTAGCATTTTCTCGAGCAGTTTGGCAGCTCTCTGTGAACTCTGTTACTGGATGTAGTGTCAAAACAAGGGGTAACAGTAACATTATCCGTAAGTTCCCATGTCTCCAGTAAATCCATTGAAGCCTCAGCCTGAGCTGTGCCAGAAGAATTGTCGATGACAGGTACTCCCAATAACTTTCCTTCAGTGTATGAAGGTGGACCAGACACTAGCACAGCTAAAGTCTCTGAGGTACTTCCAGTTCACTGCCCAAGACATCTTTGAGCAACTTTCCATCCCAGTGTAAGGCAGCGTACTGTGGGGGGTTTTCACAAACTTGGACATGTGACTCTGGCTGATATTATACCTGGACAGCATTCTGTTGCGACGTGTTGTTGAGGTTGAGATGACGAAGTTATCCAGATCAGCCCTCCAGCTTTCAAGGTGGAAGAAACCATGCAGTAACTTGATTGTCTGATAACCCAAGACGATCAGCTGTATTGCAGATGACATCACATTCCATGACCTTCCTTGGAAACGTCAAAGTCACACTAGTCACAGTGTCTTGATGGTGAGAACATCCAGGACGAGGCTGATGGTAATCCATGTCCTCTGTGTTAGCGTCGTTGTCAGTTGAGTCACCCCAGTAATGTCATCCACATAACAACTGCCTCTTGTTCTGCTACAGCTGTAAATAGTACAACATGTTTAAGACAGTAATTGTTAAGTACATGCTAAATATCGCAATGGAGTAAAACTTAAAACTTTTTGTAACGTTCAAAGTAATTAGTTTTACCTTGTTCTTGTCTATGCTGCAGTCTTTCATTCCTCGTAGTATGGTTGAAAAAATGGACCCAAGTCCACTACCACGCTGGTATCTCACCCCTCGATAGACGGTGAAAGGCTTTCTGTCCATTATAACTCAGTGCGTCGAAAGTGCAGCTTCACTGTTAAGCTCCCGTTACCGAATGGGAAATTTTTACCATCAATCGTTCTTATATACGTATATTGAGATATTGGTTATTAGATTAGTTGCGACGTTCACATAAGGGGGTCTGTCATATGTAATACTGAAACTCCTTCCTCTATGGTTGGAAATGTGAGCAATGCGCAGCAGGCGTGCCTGGGTATCCCCAACAAACTGGTGCTCCACTATATTGCTGTAAATATAGCACATGTTTGGGGGTTTATAGCCTTCAACCATTTTCTCCAATTTCAACTGATACATTAGGCTGGACAAGTCGTGTTGTGCCTCGTGAAATGTATCTCTTTGGATGACTGATCGATATCGTCCATCGGTCATAATTTTGAACACTCTTTGGTCTTTAATATTTCGGTTAGCCTGCGATTTTAGGGCCATAGTACATGCATGGGGATCATTGTTTACGATTTTGTATACTAAATCGCCCGTAAGATTTGAGCTTTTTAAACTTACATTTAAGTCTCTCACAACATCCTCGGCCTCACCATAGTGACCCGGTCCTAGTGTTACTTCTGTACTGTAATACTGTGCATCCCCAGTCTGGGCGGTACGCATGGTTTCATTCCGAGTTACCCCGGCTTTTTCACACTCATTACAGTCTCTAAGAATCGTAAAAACGGTATCTTTATAATCAATATTTAAAAAGAGGGTGTCCAGCTGAATTTCACGTATCCACACCTCATACGAATCACTACCCAATTCAATGGGTCCATGGAGCTCTGTTACAAAGTTGGCTAGTGTGTTGTTAGGGTGTACAGACAGGGACGAGGAGGACGGGAGTGTGACGTAGAAATGGTTAGGAGCCATGTTGCATACTATTTAAGCTTCATTATTGCATCAGCTTTTATATAGGTGTTGAAGCTTTCTGGGTATCGTAGCCATTTCACCAGGTACATTTTTCTCTTTCCTGAACCTTTGCTTCCTAAAATTTTCTATTTTAAACACATTTTTTCTTAAATTAAATGCCACTTTCTGCAATTCCTCGCGGTAAAAGCCTCCTGCGATTTCTTCCCCATTCAAATCTTGAACGTAATACATCATTATCTCACCTTTAGGTCTCATAGCCCTAACTTTAAAAATCTCACGTGTCCATCCTTGCTCAAATCTCTTCGCGAATTTATTTCCAGAACGCGATAGACTTACATAATCATTGATTTTGAAACGCACAGAGTGTGGTGGTGGTGCTACATCTCTTCTCACCTCTGGGCGCATACCTCTTTCTAAAACCTCGTTAGGTGTTGTCCCAATCGTGCGATGGTGTGAGCGGTTGTAGGATGAGGCCAATAATTCAAGAATGTCTAGAAATCTGCATGTTTTTGTGTAAAATAGCGGTGCATGCGTTCCTTTATAGTACGTTGAACTCTTTCAGCTAAAGAAGCCTTATGTATAGAATTGGTAGTGTAATAGCTGATATTAAACTCTGTCAACATGTTCTGAAAAGCACGGCCTATAAATTCCTTCCCCATATCCGTACAAAAATAGCCAGGAACCCTGTTTTCTTTTAACATCAGCGTTTTGGTGGCTTTAGCAACTGTTTCAGGTGATTTATTTTTCAGAGGAATTAGCCACAGATATCTAGAGAATACATCTATTATGAATAGAATGTAGCGGTAACCATCGTTATACAGAATATCTTTGCATGTCTGTTAAATCTGCTTGCCAAATAGAGTCAATCGAAGCAGCTGTTGTCTTGGCTGTTTTAAACCTTTTTCTCACAGGCTTATGAAGTGTATAAGCGTCCTGCTCCCGCAAAAATCTCTCAACATTTTTTCCTACTCCGTAAACACTTCTGTACAGTCTATCTACGCCTCCGTAGGAGGCTGGGTTAGAAATGTCATAATAACGTCTTCTTAATATGTTAGCCATTTGCGTATTTTAGAGGCACGTGGGTAGGGTTGACCGTTGTTTAACCTCTTCTTTCTCCTCTTCAAAGGTGTTACCGCCGGGGTGATGGCGTCTTCAATTGTGTCACGTGCGTCGCATGTTCCAAGTCTTTTAACCTGTTCAGATTTCCTATCATTGTTTTGGGGACATTTATTTGTTGTAGTCTTGCTTTAATATGCTTCCATCCTGATGGTGAGGGCCTATCCCACTTTCTCACCAGATCATGGAATGTCTACGATATTCGATCCCTGTACCTTTGCTCCTTCCACAATGATCTCACCTGTATCGGTCCATTGTATGGCGGGGTCCTCATTCAATAGATTATAAAGACTTAAACCTTTATTCCTCAATGTATGTGGGAGGGTGCTTTTTAATACATGCTCGATATGTTGTGTGGCCGACCCATTAATCTTTGGTTGGTCAGCTCTATCGTCGTCGGACACAGGTCCTATGTCACCATGTCCATCGTTCCCCGTGCTGTGCCTAATAACCACGGGAATCTCTGTCGGGTTCTTATAATTTTCGTACTCGTGAAGAAATTTCTGCAGAGCTTCTTGGTATAAGATTCTTTTCTCATCAGGTGTTTTTTCACTGTTTAATAGGGCTAGCAATTCGCTTTCCATTCTTTTAAGCCTGCTTTTACGGGGATCTAGATCCGTGTCTGGATTCTTTGAACTTTGCAGTGAAGCATACACCTCGTGTGGAATCACTACCACTTTCTTCATTATATTAATCTAGTCAGTAAAGGACCCAAAACTGAAAATAAGATGGGGAGGAATGACCCTCCTCTTTGTACAATAATTCGTTTTTTCTTCCCTACAGTTTGACTTTTACGAGCGAGTGCACGTATTATGTTCTTGTAACGGCGTAGGCGAGCCTTCTGAGGTGGTTTCATTGATACATTGCAATTTATAACGTTAAGACAGATTTCACAGATGCATTTTAAAAAGTCGGAGTCGATATTTTTAGCAAACATCTGCTGCATTGCCCGGGGCAGTCGATGATAGATTTTTATTAATTCATGGTATTTCTTTAGCCTCTTTGTCATTCTGGAATATACACCGTTTCAGGCTCGTTTGGAAATATATTCGTTCTTAGAAGCACCCTAAACGTGTTTCGCGGATGAAGGTCGCAAAGCAAATATCCGTAACGCGTGCTTGTAGCTTCTTTATAAACTTCCAAAAACTCCTTACGCTGATTCGGGAACATTTGATTGGCTAATACCCCAATTTGTGATACATCTCTACGTTGCGCGAATAAGACTAGATATTGTGTATTTAACGACACATCGCGCATGTATCTATTTTTGAAAAATAGATTCTGATTGATGAAGAACACGCTTATGTTAAGATGGTGGGAGAATACTGTAAATGTCTCGGCAAACGTTTTATCCATCTCCAACATGAGATCGTCAATTACAATGACTGTATGTTCATTTCCCTTTAACGAATTAACGTCATATACACCTTTGTGGAACAAAATATCATCTTGGTACTCGTTGAACACTGATTGATACGTCGAATAGCACCATATAACTTTATGCACAAATTTTGAGAACATCTCTCCCTTTTCTTTAATGATTTTAAGCATAAACACAGTTTTACCACATCCTGTAGGTCCAGATATAATACATGTGGATGGGCTCGTGAACCTGAATTTTTCTACAGAATCCATTTCTAACACGTCACACTCCTAAGTGGGTCATTTACAAAATATAATAAATTTGAGTGCCTTATATTCTACAGTCTTGTTTTCTCTTCTCCCACAGAACCGTGAATGACGATGAGGTACAGCACCCCATCATCGATATTACAGATGACCCCGACGACAGTGTAGTTGTGATCACAGAATCCTTCCCCGCCGACGAATCCTCACCAGCGATACCTGTAGCACGCGACAACTCAAAGCGGAGGCATGATGAAGAGCCCTCCACGTCAGGTATAAAGCGTGCCAGGATTACGCCGGTTGTTAGACCACCAGTAGTAGAGCCCAAACCCTCTACGTCTTACGACACAACCCCCACAATAGTACCTTCCTCAAATGAAAATATATCCCCTTATTCCTGTTCAATTCCAGGTACATCCTCCACAGCAGCTTCTCACTCTGTTGAGGATGGCATAACATTCGAGTTGGTGCGCACCGCTACCCCCACCCTAGCCTTGACTAGAAATCGGTATATAGTCAGGGTTGATCCTAGATCCATGTATAGCAATGGTGTTGAACACGGACTACGGGACTACGGCGCATAGTTGAGCGTATTGTAGAGTTTGCCCTTCAGAACTGCGACGAACGTGAAGTCAGGACGAGGCTGTCCTTCGGATTCGGGTCAGATGACGGAGATGTAGATGATTTTTGGGTAGTAATACCGTTCAGACGTTTGGCAGCTGAAGATATAGAGTATATATTAGGCCGTATAATGCAGGCGTCTCAAAGTAGTATAGCCTTCAATATGGACAGCTTCAAGGTAAATATTGACCGTGTATTCCGTGTTGCGGGTCATAGTGCCACACCTTATACTCTTAACTTCAATTCTCAGGCTATTTATAAACGGCATATAAACGTCGATCGTGGTTGCGGCTTTATAGCAGTAGTCTTAGCCGTATGTTTACTGTACTAAATACACGGTCAAAAAATTTGGTTGCCTACGGTAGTGGAGCGTGCCCGTAAACTAGCTGTAGACTGTAAACTTGAGTTTGACTGTAATATGGGTCCTGAAGAGCTGAGAAGGGTAGGGTAGAACAGGAAATGAATGTTCGTATAGTTGTATTTGGAATGGATGATCGTCGTAGGACTGTGTATGTTTTTAAAAGCAGTGTGAGAGATCGTACAAGACCCCTACTTATTTTAGGACTGTCAGGGACAACGTATCTCCCCATCCGTAATATAAGGGACCTTTACGCGAGTTATGATAAAAGTCGAAAATATGGCGACATCATGATTTGTGTGGTGTATCGAGTTTGCGGATGATATAGTGAAACATTGTAAAGATTGCCACATGGTATGTGAGCAGTGTAAAAGCTCCAAATGTGAAAGCCGTGTAGTTGAAGCTGAGAAGAGGGACTGTGATGTGTGTAGACGCACATTTTTCAATAATAACTGTTTTGAGCTCCATAAATCAATTGGCACGTGCAGGAAAATGAGAATCTGTGAATGTGGTATGTTTCATATGATGGATAATTGGGGAATTTCAAGCATAAATGTGATGAAATTCACTGTCTACATGCCATGAGAAATATGGATAAAGCATGTATGTTATATGAAAGATGCTAAGCCTAAAAATAGCCCTTGTATAACTGTGTACTACGATATAGAAACATACACGAACGCTGAAACCAAAGAGGTTATTCCACATTTACTTGTAAGCCAGACTATCTGTGATGAGTGTATGGAGATCGAGTGTGATGAGTGTCACAAATGGTAAACGGACAAACGTTTTTAAAACGATGCCACGATAGCCCTGTGAAACTCTTTGTGTCCTATATTGTCAAGTTAGCGGACAAGTTAAAAAAATGACTGTGTATATTCTCGCCCATAACGGGGCAAAATTTGACACACAGTTCCTTTATAAGGAGTTGCTTGAGCACGAGTCATCTGAGATATTTACAGGTGATCCCTTGAAAAGAGGCAACAAGCTAATACAGATGCAAATAAGAGGTAATGTACAGTTTAAAGACACTTTATTATTCACACCTTGTAAATTAGCAAAGCTACCCAAGGTGATGGGCGTAGCCGCTGAAGTTTCAAAAGGATATTTCCCTTACACTTCCTCACTAGCGAAACTTTAAATTACGTAGGACTACCTCCATCCAAACATTACTTTAACTATGAATGTATGAGTACAGATGAACGTGAAGATTTTGACCGATACTACAACAGTTTTAATGAATGTAATCCTTATAATATAGCTGATGAATGTGAGCGTTATTGCGTGAATGATGTGCGCGTGCTTAGAGTATGTTTCCAGGCCTTTAGAAGGATGTACATAGGCCGTTTCAAATGCGATCCGTTGCAAGTCGCAACCACCTTATTATGTTTTACGGTGTTCAAGAATAACTTCATGCCTAAAGACACCTTAGCCATTATTCACAGAAACAATCCCCGCAGTTATGGGCACAAGGCTATTTACTGGCTCATACACCTACAGCAGCAGACAGGTGTATACATAAAGCATGCCCGCAACACGGGTGAAGTACCCATTAAGGTTAATGGTTTTTTTTTTCGTGTGGGTGACTGTGTACTCCTTTAACGGTTGCTGGTGGCACGGATGCCCCCGTCCTGAGTGTGGAATCGCAGGAGATATCCACGGTAGATCTCCTGCCGACTGTCTTGCGTGGACCCGCACCCGCGATCAACTTATAGGCTCCCAGTTCACTCACAAAGTCTTGTGGGAGCATGAGTATGATGCACGGATGGAGACAGATGGACAGTACCGTGAAGAAATAAACACGATCAAGCGTTCAATGGTGCTGGATCCTCTCAAATGCGGTGATAGCTTGTTCGGAGGGCGTACAAATCCCTTCAAGCTATACTTTCCGCCTACGGAGGGTGTGAAACTCCATTACTACGACTTCTGTTCTTTATACCCTACGTGATGAAGAACAATCCGTACCCCGTAGGTGCCTGAGAAACTGGTGGGACCTGACCTACCCACCATCGAGGTTCTCAACAAATTTGAACGGGTACTATTTCGGCCTTTCTTTCGTAGACGTACTCCCCCTCGCGATTTATGGATGCCGATCTTACCCGTCGTTATCGATCACAAGCTCATGTTTCCCTTGTGCGTGAAGTGCGCAGAAGAGAACAATGGTGATTGTGACCATACAACCCACCAGCGTAAGATTAGAGGTGTATATACAAGTCCAGAGCTGGATCTAGCTGTTCGCCATGGCTACAGCATATTGAAGATACATGAGGTGTGGAGGTTTCAGAAGCTACCCAACCTTTTCACGCCATATATAAACGCTTTTTTGAAAGATAAGGTCGAAGCATCAGGGTATCCGCGAGGAGTTGATACCGAAGATGAAAATCGGCCTATATTCAACGTTACCGTGACCGTGAAGGTATACAGCTTGACCGTTCCCAAATTGTAAAGAACCCTGGCAAGCGCTTTAGTGCAAAGTTGTGTCTAAACAGTCTTTGGGGAAAATTTGCACAGAATACTGGCAAAGGGAACGTTCATTTGGCACAAAGTTATAGTGAAGTCTGGGATTATGCCAACGCTCCCGATAAAGAGGTCATGGAGATCATGAATGTAGGTAATACTTACATAATAAAGTACAACAATACCGAATTGGCCACAGATACCTCACGGGTTACAAACATACCTGTAGCCAGCTTCACAACGGCCTACGCACGCATCAAACTTTGGGGCCTATTGCATTCTCTTGGGCGGAGGGTATTGTACGCTGATACAGATAGTGTGATATTCACAGAGAGGGAGGGTGAATACATGCCTCCTATTGGTGAATTCCTCGGTGAGTTGACTGATGAGATCAAGGATGAGTATGGAGACACCGCATACGCCGACTCTTTTGTCTCAACAGGCCAAAAA
The DNA here is from genome assembly GCA_023014485.1 of Bathynomus jamesi. Lineage (NCBI taxonomy): Eukaryota > Metazoa > Arthropoda > Malacostraca > Isopoda > Cirolanidae > Bathynomus > Bathynomus jamesi. The sequence goes on from JAJOZX010000915.1 coordinate 1,083,780, forward strand.
CTTATGGGGTACGGGTGAGGGTGGGGGAGGATATGAAATATATCGTGAAGGCAAAGGGTATCACGCTCAACCAGGCGAATCGGCGGGTCGTTAACTTTGATCGTTGAAGGATCTAGTGTGCTTGGATGATGATGATGAGGCGACCGGCCGCCCCAACTAACTGTAGGCACCCACAATTTTCGGGCGCAGAAGCTGGGGGCGTGAAGGAAACGTTACCAGGTACCTGGTACCTATGATACCGTACCCTTTGGATACCATAATCTTTGATGTGTCTATTGTTAACTTATTTATTACACGTATTTGTAAATATATATATATACACGTTTGTAAATATATATACACCTTGAATATTTCGTTATTAAATAAATCGTGTTTCAATTAGCGTTTCAATTTCTCCTTTGTGTGTGTGTGTGTGTGTGTGTGTGTGTGTACACAGGAAAAATTCTAAGCTCCGCCCAGCGTGTGTACAGAGAAATTTCTAAGCTCCGCCCACCTGTATGATTGAACACGTGACTCCTGCTACTACCTGGGCTTCCCTGCGTGTTCAGTTGATCGCAGTAAGCCCTGGACTCAGACGTGTATTCTCCCGCGTAGACAGAAATAGTAATGGCTACCTTTAATATTACGTGTTCGACGTTTATGAAATGGTATTCTGCAAAGTGTCAAGATGTGGTGGATACTGAAAAACTCCCTATTCCACCCTCCTTTGATGCTTTTAAGGCTACATTGAATCGTGCGAAGGAGCAAGAGGTACAAATACTCTATGGCTATTCTGGTGAGAGCATTGTAGGATTTCGTGGACAAGTGATGTATTGAACTATGTTGTAGGACTAAACTTTATAAAAGCTTACATATACCGTGAAGTAAAGAAAACACGTGCAGAAGAGAAGCAACGGATATGGATAGTGAGTCTTGTTGATGAGTGGTGTGACAAGCGATATTATGTCATGTTGCATCATACCGAGTACTCGTACCCTGCGACTGAGAATGTAAATCTTGTCATCATGGAGAATCTTAAGTATTTTTATCACTATATTAATATATATCATGAAGTTTGTAGTGAGGTTGTGGCTAATGCTCTGTGTGAGTTTTTAACAGACTTTAGAGACGAGTATCGCTTGTTAAACAAAAAGGAAAAATATGGGCATATGTTCTCTCAAATAGTGCGCCGGATTGTGAAGATGTTTAGTTTGTGGAAATGAACGTGTGGTGAGTGGTAAACATTAAAACCGTTATAAAATGTTTAGTTCGTGAAAATACCCCTTTGCAAAAATGTCTGGTGCGTATTCTGGGGAGTGGGAGTATAAAACATTAAAACCGATTTACTTCATGTATCGGAAAATTTCTCAAAACATCTACCAATATAATGGGATACAACTATTCATGTTCGAACAGCCGTACACGTTTCATTAGTTATGGTGTGACTCACTCCTCCCGTCGAGCCGATCCGTTGCATGTGGCTCATAGTCATCTCAGAGCTTGAACCGAGTGGACGTGCGCTCCTCGAATACGATGGAACTTCCTTTGAGCAGCATTCTCAACGCCGTGTACGATGTGTCCTGTGACGAAGTCGTTGCGCGTGTTCAGGCGTAAATCCGGTACCGTTAACTATGTACTGGAAACGGGATGTAGACAAACAAACAAACGGAATGTTGTTTAAGTGTCGAGGAGATGAATAGAATCTTCGTGATAGTTGAGAAGTGGAGTGAGATCGTTATAAAATTCCTACAGGTGTAGGTACAAGAAGAGCAGATTAGTGACACCCCCTCATATGCCGTTGTTTGTACGTTGTGTATAAATAACGATCGGCCATGCATTGATACAACTGATGTGGAAGAATGCTTCTGATAATAACGTCTTGTCCTTACGCGAAACCGTTTCATCCTCGACAGAATGTTTGAAATCGTCGGATTTCCGCAAGCTGAAGCCTATATTAGACGCGCGTTATACGGATTACTTTATTTTGATACGGTTCTTGAATACGCATACACCGCTCTGCTCGATGGGATACCGTGTGTAGGGACTGAACAAGGTGAGAATGGTCTAGAGCTGGATGCTTATTTAAAAGTTTAGACTCTTTGAAATATCATGAACTTTGGTACAAAGCATTGACGGTACAGGGCTGAGCTCACCTACACCGTTCACCTGAAGAACTATTTCCTTTATATAATGAGCAGCTGTCGTAACGACTTAGAAGATTATTTCAACTGCCGCTATGCAGTGTGAAGAGTTCACGATTGAAAGCTCGGATTAGTAAAATAAACCCACGATTGGAAAGGCGTGTTTATAAACTTGTATTTGACGTTGTGGCTAACAATGACTCTTTTGCGTGCTTTTGATTGTATTCTAGGCGTATTTAAAGATAACTTGCCAACCGGATGTAAAGTGGGCACAAAAATAGTACTGAACGATATGAAGGCCATTTATATAGAGTACAGATTTCCCTATACCTTGAGCGGTGAAATATATTAAACCGGTTATACTGCGTAATGCAAAGCAATAACGATGTGATTGTAGACTCGATTACTTGTGAGTTTAGTGTATTGCGCAGTAAAACAAAGTGAATGTATTTATTTTCAATATTTTTAACATAATTATGATATATATTTTTCCTGTACTGCTATATTGATGGCTATATGTTTTGTATTTCTTATTTTTTATTTTGTGCGGTAGAAGATAAAGTGTATGTATTTATTTTCATATATTTAACATAATGTGTGTGTATATATTTCTTCTGTACTGCTATATTGATGGTTATACGTTTTCATTTCTTATTTTTTATTTTGTGCAGTAGAAGATAAAGTATATGTATTATTTTCGATATATTAATTATTAATATAATGTGTGTATATATATATATATTCTCGTGTACTGTTATACTGATGGTTACATTTTTGATATATACATATTCCTCGTTCATATTTCTTATACTATTATTATTTTTTAATTTTTTGATTATTCCAATATATATTTATTTTCTATATTTACAATATTTCGTCTGAATAAACAGAATGATGTAATGTGTTTATTTAATTCTTTTCGTTGTAAACGATAATTAATTATACCAAATGGCTGGTTACGCTTTCTAAACCGACTAACGGAATTCTAAGCCAACAGTCAATAATATATGCTTTAATTAAAAAAATAGCACAACCTGGCAACTCAACCTGTACAAGCCATTTACGCCTTCTAAGCTAACTGGCGGATTTACAAACTAATGAAACAGCGGTTGCTCGGCTGAAGTTCTTAATATGCACTGGTCCTGTCAGGTGAACACCTCTCTTCCTCTCTCTCCTCCTCTCTTTCTCTTGGGGGATAACTCCGCCTCCAAGTTTCATAACCCCTGTTGCACCTGCGACATTCTCCCCTTTGCATACCCCCTCCCCCTTTTTTGCACAACACGAGTTGTTGCGTAGCCCCGACCCCCATTTGCGACATACCCATCCCCTTCATGCATACCCCCACCCCCATTTGCAACATTGATCATTATCTCTGCAACATTCTTGCACTCGTCCACTTTGCGCCCATATACTATATTCTCTGCAACACTTGCACTCTTGCACTCTTCCATTTGTGCCCATACTACTCACCCCCACCCATCCCTTCTACCACCACCATACTATTCATGCCCTGAAATCCGTGGACATCAACTCATACCTGAGGTAGGTCAAATTTTGTACCCTACTGTTGTGTGAAGCTTGCCAGTCCCTCCATTTTATTTTATCACACCGCCACTGTATACAAGTATGTATTATATATATATATATTTTTTTTTTTTCCCAACATTGAAAACATACTGTCTCGGGCTGCGAAATGTTGGGCTAAAATTTTCAAGAAATGGCATGATTTTATTTATTTATTTTTTTTTGGTAAAAGCATCTGAAGGTAAAATGATTTACTCTTATTACTTCTCTCCCAATTCTCAGATATATTGCACACACTCTTTCTTCACCCATAATAGTAGCTGTAAAGGATTAACGAAACAGCTCCGATGAATCATATTTTATCATTATTTGGAACTCACTCTCATGTCCGACTTTAGACAAATTAGATATAAGAACGTCATTTAAAAATGTATACATTCATCTACGACTATTTCATTCTTTCATAACAAAAAAACAACTTAAATCGAGAAAGAAACTGAAGGGTTATTATTATTGTTTATTATTAAAATATAAGGTAAAGTTTAGCCACGATGCGGCACACGGTTAAAGAATAAGAACTAAAATATTTGAATTTATTTTCCCTGCAGAAGAAATTAGTTTATTATGGATAATGGACAATGGACAATGAACTTCTTGAAGGCGTTTAATGGAAGTTCGGAAAAAGTAATTTTATCCACTATTCTCAATCAATGTTTTAAACTATTACAGCATTTTTAAATACAGTTTCGAGAAAAAGTTTCGTCTCTGAAAGCAAAATTTCTGAAAATATAAAAAATTAATAATCGCTAACGGCAGTTTGCGAGTGTTCCTTGCTCAGTGGGTAACACCGTTTCCCTATAAGCGAGGTGAAGACACTGAGGTCGGGAGTTCGAATCACGATTATGATGGTAATAATAATAATAATAATAATAATAATAATAATACAGGAATTAGCTTAATTGTCCGCATTAGTTGGCCTGATCGCTGTGCCCGTTTCTGGCTGTCATCGCTATTATTATTAACAATTGTGTTTTGTTTTTGAAATATTATTTATGTCACCAGAAGAACTAAAATATCCAAAGAAAAAACAGAGTATTACCAATTAAATTTTTTTTATGCTTTTTAGAAACTTTAGGTTTCTAGGCGAACTTTTTACCGGAATTACAACTCGGCGAATTCATTTAGAACTTGTATCTGCGATGCATCTCATTCGCCCAACACCCATTATTTATAAGGACTTTCAGTATATATGACTTCACAATCAAGCTAAAATATTTACGGCTGATGGATGTATAGCGACGTGAATATCACATCATATTGTTCGCCTACCGAATCGATTAAGACAGGTTTCAAAACCGTTTGTTTTGAAAGTACAGTAAAACTCTCTATAACGAAATACATAAGCCAAATTACTGTCGTTGTAGAGGTTGTTCGTTATAAAGAGGTTTCCTTTGCCGATGTAGTGTATATTTTAATAACCTATTTAGACCCTCATTAGTTATTTATACATACTTTATATAGTAATTATATTACATATTAAATGCATTCACTGAAAAAGTATTTTTCCGTGAGGGAGAAACATTCTAGCCAATTGCGCATCAGCTTTTAGGCATCAGCCAAACAGCATGCCGCTACTTCTTAATGGGAAATGGCGATAGAGACGAATACACGCAGCTCAGGCTGAGTTAATGAAAACGCCCCTTTATAACGAAACGGTTTCGATAGTTTTTTTTTTCAAAATGCCCAATGGTTCAGTAAGGAGAGGTTTCGTTATAGTGGCGTGTCGTTATTGAGACGGTTTTACTGTAGATGAATCAGCGGATGGATTCATAGAAAGGAACGTGAGGAGTCTCGAGCAAATCGCTGACGTACCGCAAATACAAATTTTATTCTCGAGTTATTTTCAATATTCAGACGTAAATATAATTTTTGACAGTGAAATTTTATTTAAAATTTCTTATGATCATTAAACACTCCAAATATAGTAAGGAAGATAGTTTATAGAATATGTTCCTTTAAA
>JAJOZX010000916.1:0-35000 GCA_023014485.1 Bathynomus jamesi
ATCATTACATGAGATATGAAGTTTAACTCTTTAATCAGACTCTTATTCAGGCACTGAAGTCCCGCCAGTTTCACTGGCCCCACCTAATGTCGTTCCATTACAGCTTACAGTATATTAAGATTAACTCCCCCCATGCTGTTAACCTTAGACAGCATAGGTGGAGTACCAGATACGCCAGCACTACTTGTTCTGAATGGTAAAAAAATTGGACCTATATTGTCTAGGGCAGCGGTTCTCAAACTTTTTCTTCTGTACCCCTTGAATTCTTTCACGGGATTTTCTGGATTTTCGAGAGAGAGACGATTTTTACTTTCTTTACGACCTGAAATTCTACATCACTTATACTTAATTTGGCAGACTCGCACATGGTACTCATTTCTACACAAAATTTTTATTCCACATTGGCATTAAAGTCCCCCATTATTATGCAGTAAAATACTGTGCTTTATATGAAAGTGACTTAATTTTATACAAAAAATCGATGTATTCATCTAGATTACTGCCATTATTGTAAGGTAAATAGCAATTCACAATTAAGAGGCATTCATTGTCTATATGAAATTCAATATCTGTTAATCTTTCATTATCGCTCGGAAGAAATCTTACATATTTTGTTTAATTTTTTCTGATTAAAAAACCAACTCCACTAAAGGGCCGAACCATGAAGTGGATCGGTAGATAAGTCTACAGGTTAACTGCATGGTATATAAAGTCCTCATAAATCCTAGATAAAAAACTTAATTCCTGCTTAGGCAACCAGTGTTCTTGCAAGAAAACCACATCTGCATTATTACAAATGTTATGGACACCAATTGGGCCACCCTGTACAAATGAATTTCTTATTGATCTAACGTTATGTTATAATAATATAATGTTTCAGACCAGCAAAGACCCTAGGACAGAGCTTTCCAAACTTTTAACGTTGGCGACAAACTATTTAAGCATAACAATTTTCACGACACATTAATTAATTTTGTTATCAGATATCAAATATCAGATAATTTTTCAGTAGGTGGTTTATCTTGTAGCCGATTTTGTTGATAGAAAAATCAAAATTTTCAAAATACAAAAAACACTAATGTGTCGCGACACACCAGTTTGGAAAGCTCTGCCCTAGGATCTACTCATGGCTAGTCTACCTAACCGTGTTTGTAATTGTGTACTGCGCATGTCCTCTGTGGTGGCGGAGGGGACCTACAATTTTATGTGGGTTCCGAACCATAAAAACCTTAATTTTACTACCTTAAACTATACCTAATCTATCAACATATGCATCTAATAGATTTTTAAATATGTTTATAGACGTGCTACTAATTACTTCTACTGGCAAACTATTCCAGCTATTTACTATTTTATGCGTAAAAAAGTTTTTGGTGACTGCCGTCTCGAACCTTCTACTTGTCAGCTTACACCCATTATTTCTAGTTCTACTATACTGTGCTATTTCGAAAAAGCTCTCTATTTACGTTATCGAACCCATTCATAATTTTAAAAACCTGCATTAGATCACCCATTAGCCTCCTTGTCTCGAGTGTAGTCAATTTTAACTCCTTTAGCCTATCCTCGTACGACTTTGACCGAAGCGACGGAATCATTTTAGTTGCTCGTCTTTGAACTCTTTCGATTTTGTCTATATCCTTGTGCATATGCAGATTCCAGAATTGGATCGCGTACTCCAAATGGAGTCTAACTAATGACTTATGAAGAGGAACAATAATATCGCGCGATTTGTACTAAAAAATTCCGAGCTATAAAACCTAGCACTTCGTTCGCCTTATTGATCGCTGCTGTACTTTGTTTCGCTACTTTCAAATAACCAGTGACTATAACTCCTAAATCTTTTTCCTGATCTACGCTTGTTAACTCTTTCCCTGACATACTATACGCAAAATTACCGTTACGCGAACCTATATGCAAAATTTTGCACTTATCGACGTTAAATCTCAATTTCCATGTGACCGACCAATCTCCGATTTTATTCAGAAAACTTTGAAACTGTACCGACTAGGCCGACATCTAGATCGTAATATATATATAAGAAAAAGCAAGGGGTCCAATATAGAACCCTGAGGAACGCCGCTCGCTACATTAGCCCAAGAAGACACTGCTCCATCAACGACCACCCTCTGTTTCTCACCTCGCAACCACTCTTCTATCCAATTTATTACTACACCCCCTAATTCCATGAGCCTTAGTTTTTCAACGAGTCTTTTGTATGGTACGGCGTCAAACGCTTTTTGAAAATCTAGATACACTACATCTACTGCCCAATGACTATCGTAAATTTCAACCACGCTTTGGAAAAATTCTAAGAGATTAGTTAAGCAAGATTTATTTCGCTTAAAACCATGCTGCGTATTTCTAATCAAGTTGTATATGGTAAATCTAAGTGTGAAACTAATCTCGACATATTAATCGCCATGAGTATTTATCCAATTATCATTATTATAATAATTATAAACAATACAAATTCATGCATTATAATTAATACACCTATTATTATTATTCTGATTATTACCAAATCTGGAAAAGTGAATATTCTTAACAATAATACCATCTGGCCATTGACTCATGTTGTAAGGGTTGAAATGCGAATTTACACCTATAATTATTACCTTAAATGATTTATAATACAAATATTTAGTGTTTAGTTTAGTAATTAACAGATCGTTGTATTTACCAACTACTCCCGTCATATGACGAATATCGCATTCCTCGTTCGAGAGCTGAATTTGCAAAAAAAAAAAAAAAAAAGGGGTAAGGTTCCTCACCGCAGGCCTTGCTGCGGGAACGTGTTGAGAAGTGCGTCTCTGACCGTTACCCGCCCATTATCCTCCCTCGATCTCCCTGAGGCAGGGTTCGCCTGATTGGAGACCTTAAGGGGATAGGAAGACCCACCCACCTACTCTGTGACATGATGGAGGTCTGTAAGCTGTGTTTGTAACCTGACGGGCTCGTGTGCCCCTCCTTCTTTGGTGAGAGGGAGGCGGGGGAACTGCATACCAAGGGAAGCTGTTGAGCACTCGAAAGCCTTTCCCCTGCGGCAGAAGGCAAAGGACAGTGCACTGATGCCTCACCTCTTGGCAATGAGCAGTCCCCGTTACTACTACTAATGTTGTCGAAGATGTTGACTCAGTCGTAACATCAGGAGCAGAAGTCCTTTCCTAAGCCCGAGGGAGGTTGACTGTTACCCCTTCGAGATACATTTCCACACCACTTGCGAGGGTGAAGTAGGGGACCGTGGGAGTTTCGTTTCCTTCATTGCCCGACGCGCTCCTAGGTGGGGTCCTGACTAGGGGTGCACCGATTAATCGATATCGGCACCGGGCATGCCGATTTTTTCCTAATATTGGCATGCCAGGTGCCGATACCGATTAATCGGTCCACCCCTAGTCCTGACATGCTGCACAACTTCCGAGTAACTGGATTCGGGAGGAGAGTCTCTTTCAATGCATTCAATTCTGACCGGAATTGTTGAAACGAAATCGCGTTCTTCTGATTTGACACCACATGTTGGTGTTTTATGTCACTCAATGATTTTTGTTTCTCATTATATCGTTTGAGCAGCACTGGCACGTCCACGTCATCCATAGAAATTACCAGAATTCTATGGAAGTTAGTCACGTATAAGGTAATACTGTTTTCATTTTCACTAAGGGGTCGATACTTTATTTATAATGTCTTTAAGGGTACTTTCGTTTCTATAGTTACCTCTACGAATTGGAAGAGTAGCGTTGAACAAGGTCTTTAACTGCCCCCTCGCATATTCTGTATCGTAAAAATTGTAGCAAACAGGCACAAGGTCAGATTTAATATGATCTACTTTGTCAAATATAAAACACAACAAAGGATTATATATATATATACACGGTGAACCAAAAGTAGGTGGACAGTAGGTTGAATACGGTTTGTGTTATATTATATTATAACTATGGTGTTCATTATAACTATGGTGTTTGTGTTATATTATATTAAATATTATAACTAAATTTATTTAAATTTTATTTGGTATTATAGTATACAAAAAAATTAAATATGTATTCTCAAAATAAACGTTATCGTTTACTGTCCACCTACATTTGGTTCACCCTATATATATATATATATATATATATATATATATATATATATATATATATATATATATATGGAAATGAATTCAGAATGGTCCCCTGAGTTTTTTTGAGTATCATCAAAGGTGGGCACCCGGGCCTCAAAAAGGACCGACGGTCCCGGTCCTTGCCTCAAACTGGACCGACGGTCCCGGTCCTTTCTGAAGATAGGACCTAGGAACGACTCAGTCCTCGGTCCTTATATATAATATAAGTGAAAAATTTGATTAAAATGAAAAATGAAATTAAAGACACCGGAAATCTTTAATTTTATTAACGTAAATTATAATTAATACAATAAATAAATTATGAAAAAAGTTATTAAGTTAAATGCTTGAGTTTCCCTTCAAGAAGACTAGCATTTCAAAATGGCTGTCACTGAGCCCTGACCTTTTCGGCTTGAGGACGTCCTTCCCCAAAGAGAAGAGCCTCTCCACGGCAGCACTGGATGGTGCCAGGTGTTGAAACAAGTTTCAGTTCAGTCTCAGTCTCTTTCTGAGTCTTCTGGAGGAAACGATCCATCTTCTTTAGAACTTCAAATAATCACTAAACACACTAAAATCACTAAAAAAGACCATCCGGACCGGACCGTCCGGAATTGCTTAAAAATGGACCGTCGCTCCTCATTTCGGTCCTCACTGAGAAAAGGACCTACTTTCCCGCTCACGGTCCTTAAAAAGGACCGAGTTCCTGGAATTCGGTCCTGCCCACCTTTGAGTATCATATATATATATATATGTTACAGTCAGTGTGTAACCAGCCATTTCGCCTAATGGCTGAAACTTTTAGTCATTTCATGAAATGGCTGTTTCACTTGGTCATTTCGCGAAATGACTAAAATCTTCAGCCATTACGCGAAATGGCTGAAATTCCACCTTGGCCATTTCGTACAAGATCATTTGCCCGGTTAGGTCAACTGTATGCCCTTGACAATTGGTTAAGTTGTTATTTTAGTTAGTTTTAACGAAAACAACACGACTTAACCTAACCAATTGTCAAGGGCATACAGTTGACCTAACCGGGCCTTCAATGGCGGACATCGGAATAACATTGAAGGCCCGGTTAGTATTTGAAAACCTCTATACTGAAAATTCAAATGTGTTCAAATGTGTATTTGAAGTGTGTTTCTCACTTATTTGAACAGACCTGTGGATGTATGTATGTTTTAGCAGATTTAGTTAATGTTTGTTATTTCCATGAATTCGTGACAAAAGTCATTTTAGCCATTTCACGAAATGACCAAGGTGAAATTTCAGCCATTTCGCGTAATGGCTGAAGATTTTAGTAATTTCGCGAAATGGCTGGTTACGCACTTTGACTAATATATATATATATATATACACACACTCTTTAGGATGGTTTTGAACAGCGGTTCAGATTGACCCTCTGCAGCCTCCCTCCTCATTTGCGGGATTTGTTGGAGAAGGGAATTGTTTCTGCTCTCCTCCTGCCCTCGTAGCCAGCCACGCATGGCTGGTCATATACAGTATATATCCAAGAAACTAATTTCTCCATTATGTGGGATGAGTGTGCCCAAAGGGTGAACTGAGCCAGAGCAGAAACAGGGTAAGTATCCAGCTCAACCCCACCCATTGCTAGAGACTGGGAGCAAACCAGAGCCTTACGCCAAGAGTCCGTCACTGTAACCACTGAGCACCGGGTGCTCATATAATTTTATATATCCACACACACACACACACACGTATATATATCTCAAAGATTAACGAAATGAGATTTATTTTGTGGCATCAATCAAGGACCCTTTTTGCGTTTTAAGAGCGTCTCATTCATAGGATACGACTTTTCGAAGATGAATGGATGAAATTGCTTTAAAATTACGCACGACTGAGAGTTATAAATATTCTCTCTCTCTCTCTCTCTCTCTCTCTCTCTGAGGGGGGTCAGGCTCCTGCGGAAGTTGCCCCCTCGTTTAGTGAGGGGCTCTTCAACTCCCGACAGCCCTGGCTGTTCGGGAAACGGGTCGTGCTAGGGGGCGGTCAGAATAGGGAAGGCTCCTCCGTGCAATGCTTTTTAATGCTAGATCGATTAGGAACAAGTTTTGCGAGCTACGGGCGCTCTTAGCATCAGAATACCAGGATATCGTTGCTATCACCGAGTCCTGGATTCATAGTGATTGTAGGGACTACGTTGGGGAGTTCGAAATTTCCGGGTATAGAATGTTTCGCAAAGACCGCACCCGTGGGGAGGGGGGTGAGATACTAATATACGTCAGGGACACGTTGAGTCCGGTTGACTGCCAGTTCCGGTCGGAACGGGAGCTGCTTGGCGTCGATCTGAATGTGGGAGGGACGAGCTATAGGTTAATCTTGGTGTACAGACCTCCGCATCTCCTCCTCGAAGAGGATACAACCCTGTACACCGAACTCAGTAGCCTGCTAGGGGATAGGGTGTGTGTAGTTTTAGGAGAATTCAACTGTCGCGGCATAAAGTGGGAAGACAGGACTGCTGATGCTGAAGGGAGGAGGCTAGTTTTATTTGCTGATGAGAACTTCCTCACTCAGTGGGTCAATGAGCCTACACGAGGCGAAAGCGTTCTAGACTTAGTATTCACGACAGAAGACAACCTCGTCACTGGCCTCACCGTTGACGAATCGTTGGGCGGGAGTGATCACGGTCTTATTAGGTTCCATGTGTGCGTCCCTCGGGTGAAGCGTAGTAACTCGAGAGGCAGAAAGCTCGATCTCCGGCGGGCGGACTTTGTTAGCCTCAGGGATAGCGTAGGTGAGATGGGGTTAGAGGTCGGCGGCGATGTTGATGGAGTGTGGAGTGCATTCCGGGACGAGTTTATGGTGCTGCAGTCTGCTGCCATACCCTCAAAACCGGTCACCCATGCTTCAACGCAGCTTAAGTGGTTCAATCGTGACATCGCTTCGGCTATCCGAAATAGCAAAGTAGCGTATAGGAGGGCGAAGGCCAATCGTTCCCATGAGAACACTGAAGCGTATGTCCGCCTGTGTAGGGAAGTGAAGGCGAAGGTTAGGCTAGCGAAACGTAACGAAGAACTACGGGTGGCAAGCCTCTGCAAGGGAAACCCTAAGGAGTTCTTCAGTTATGTTAATAGTATAAAGCCCATTAGAAGCATAATAGGTTCGTTAAAGGACCAAAGCGGCGTTCTGCGGACCTCCGACGCGGACATCGCTAATGTGCTTAATGAGTACTTTGGGGGTGTGTTCACCAGGGAGGACACCCGCGTCATCCCCGAGCCAGGCGTAAGGCACGAAGGTGCTGGCCTGGATAGTGTTAGATGTACCGCGACAGTCGTTCCCGATAGAATAGACAAACTGAGCGCGTTTGAGGCTCCTGGGCCAGACCAGTTTCTCCCCAGAGTGTTGCGGGAGGTGCGCGACCAGGTGGCTCCCCACCTGGCTACAGTCTTCAACAAATCGTTGGAGACGGGCCAGGTGCCTGGTGACTGGAGGGAAGCCAACGTGACCCCTATCTTTAAGAAAGGGGATCACGAAAGTCCAGGGAACTATCGTCCCATTAGTCTCACTTCAGTTGTAGGTAAATTATTATTAGAGGGGACAATAGCTGATAGGATCGTTGACCATTTGGATTCCTACAAGTTGCTTGAGGACTCCCAACATGGATTTAGACGGCATAGGTCGTGTCTCACCAACTTGCTCGAGTTTTTCCACGTCATGTTGAGTGAGTATGATAATAGGGCGATTGATATACTTTATCTCGACTTTCAGAAAGCCTTTGATAAGGTACCTCACCGCCGGCTAATGGCGAAAGTGCGCGCTCTGGGTATCGGTGAGGAAGTAGGTAGGTGGATTGAAAACTGGCCGAAGAATAGGCGGCAGAGGGTTGTAATTAGAGGGGTTAGTTCGGGTTGGTCTTCGGTCACTAGTGGGGTTCCTCAGGGTTCCGTTTTGGGGCCACTGTTGTTTATCATTTACATAAATGATATCGACGGTGGCATCGTCAGTAGGATCGCCAAATTCGCTGATGACACCAAGCTTGGGACCAATGTTGGGACGCCCGAAGCGATTGAGCAACTGCGTGCGGACCTAGGTAGGATAGGAGAGTGGTCCGAAAAATGGCAAATGCCGTTTAACTTGGGTAAATGCAAAGTGATGCACATTGGCTTCGCCAATCCCAAGTCGGACTACTCGATGTTGGGGAGTAATATCGAGGCGACTGATTTAGAAAAGGACTTGGGTGTGCTAATTAGCAGCAACCTTAAGTTTACGAAACAGTGCGTAGAGGTGGAAAAGAAAGCCCAGAAGCTGTTGGGTTATATCAGGAGGCAATTTCAGTTTCGGAACAAGGAGATTGTGCTCTCTCTGTACAATTCCCTGGTTCGGCCTCACCTGGAGTATGCTGTGCAGCTCTGGTCGCCCGCCCTCAGGAAAGATATTGAGAGGCTGGCGCGAGTGCAGGCGAGGGCCACAAAGTTAATCCCTTCCGTTAGGCATATGGGCTACAATCGACGCTTACGCGCCCTGAACTTGTTTTCGTTGGAAACTGGAGGCTGCGCGGTCAACTGATCGAGGTTTTCAAGCTCTTACGCGGGTTCAACGATGTCGATTTTAGAAGCATGTTTAGTTTAAATGATAACTCAACTCGCAACAATGGTTGGAAGTTGGATTTGAAACGGTTTAGGATTAGTGTGTGTGGGAATTACTGTACGTATAAGATCAGTGACACGTGGAACAGGTTACCTTCAGAAGTTGTAAACAGTTCCTCTGTGGATCAGTTCAAGAAAAGATTAGACCAAATCTTGCACACTATTTGAGGGTGTAGAAAATTTTCCCAGGCACCCGTTGTCATTGGTACCTCCTCGGTATGGGCCGCAAGGCCTTTTGAGGTACTACTTTTCTCTCTCCCTCCCCATATATATACATATATAGACTGATTATTTTAGAAATCACGATTTTTATTGAATTGAGAAAGTTTGAACTTTTCTCGTAATGAAAACAAAGGAAGCGTAGCAATAAGAGTACAGTAGTTTATACCTTCCTTTCGACACTTAGTTATACCCTGAAGATAGCATCTCAGGACATTGAGTATGATGATAATTGGGTTTGTAGGTGGGGAAGGTCTTCCTCTGTGTCTAGATGATGTAGTGACCAGTGGTTCATATCTCGCGTAAAACTGTATCATCTACATGACATTTTTTGGAGGAACTGTGGTACAAGCATGTAACTTTGCAGAATTGTTCTCCAGGATCACTTGAATGATTTTAGGTGTAGAGCCTTCACGGAAAAAAAATATATTTGACATATTTTGAAGCATTTTTATAAATGTATATCAACCGCGAATTTACATCACTCGTGAAACCTATTGTTGATAGCTAATGCCTATAGGATATCTAACATGATGGAGGAACTGATGAGACTCCAGTCATTGATGCCACAATTCTGATGGAGCTGCAATTGTAAACATGTTCAAACCAGGCACAACCAAAACCTTTGCTACATATGCAACAAACGTTTTTTGCCTTTCAAGAAACAACTTCGGTGTGTTGATAAAAGATTAGACCTTGTGTGGGATGTATACCAGGCAGATTCCTTGAAAGCAACAGCCAGAGAAAGAAGAGAAGAGAGTGAGAAGAAAGGTGGAAGCCAACACCTCAATCCCAAGAAATTGGCAAGAATTCCTTCGCTTGGATGAGAATAAGAGTGAACTTTTCAAGTTTTTGGCTGAGCGGAGTGTCACAGTTGAGTGAGACAAGCAAATCATCACTACCTATGGGGAAGGAGTTCACTGCTATCAACCCCATGAAACAGCAGGATTACAGCCTTGTCAACATGGAGGCTGACAGTAGGATGATTTTGCACATGTTGAATGCTAAAAATATGAGGTATCAGAAGGTTCTGTTGAGGACTGTCGACACAGATGATGATGTTTTAGCGGTAGCTGCTGTCAACCAAGTAAACATCCAAGAGGTTTGGGTAGCATTTGGAAGTGGAAAAAATTCCCGCTATCTTGCTGCTATGAAATTGCTGCAGTACTCGGGCCTGATAGGTCAAGTTGCCTGCCCATCTTCCACAGTTTCACAGGCTGCGACACAGTATCCTCCATTAACGGTATCGGCAAGAAGAGAGCTTGGAATGTCTGGCAAACATATGATGATATGACAAACGGCTTCAAATCTCTCTCGTGTGCACTTGAAGATACTTCATCTGCAGACTTCGCAATCATAGAGCGTTTTGTTGTGCTGATGTACGACAGAACCAGTAACCAGATGAATGTAAATGCAGCCAGACAACAACTCTTCACAAGAAAAAGCAGGGGCCATTGACAACATCCCCCCAACCCAATCAGCATTGTTGCAGCATGTGAGTAGGGTAGCATACTAAGGGGGACATATCTGGGGCCAGTGTCTCCTTCCTTCACCAGAGCTCCAGACCCAAGTGACTGGGGATGGGTGAAAAACTCTAACAGACAATGGGAACTACTGTGGCCCACACTCCCTGAAGCTGCACGATCTTGTCATGAGTTGCTCGGTTGTGGATGTATTAAAGAAGGCAAATGTCGCTGCAAATGTTTCAAAGTTGCCCTCAGGTGCACAGCCCTTTGCGAATGCTGTGAAAAGTGTGACAATGAATAGACAGGGCCATAGGGAGATATATTTGCATACCAAACAATGTGAATAATATACAATTCTGAATATACAATAATTAATAATAATTTTGAAATTAAACATACATAAAAGCAATAGGAAAGGAAAGAACACTAACAACAGAAAGAAGCAAATTCTAAATTTTTAATTTTCACTCCAAAGCTATAAACTGGGAGGGTGTTGCATCCAGCATGAAGTAATAGATTGGAAAACCATCTTCAAGGCCAAGACAACGGAAGAG
This sequence comes from Bathynomus jamesi, assembly GCA_023014485.1. Lineage (NCBI taxonomy): Eukaryota > Metazoa > Arthropoda > Malacostraca > Isopoda > Cirolanidae > Bathynomus > Bathynomus jamesi. The sequence goes on from JAJOZX010000916.1 coordinate 10,946, forward strand.
ATGCTAATGACCTTAGAGAAGATGCTAGAAATTGTGGAAAGACATGTCCCAAAATAGAACAAAGAGGAAAGAGAAGCAGGTTCGAGAGACAAAAGAGGTCATTGTTCTGAAAGAGAAAGAGAGTGACTGCAGCTTATCATTTAATATTTTTCTGATGTTATCATCATTGCAGTTATTTAATTTTGCAGAGTATCGATTGCGTCAGACAGGAGCTAATTGAGAAGCATAGCGAAAAAGACGACGATGACGACACTATAGAAGCGATAAAGGTTAACTCAAAGTACTTCTATAATTTTGCAAAAAGGAAGTCGAAAAACCATACGATTATCGGACCTTGGAAAACGAAGACAGTGCTTTATCTGATGGTCTAACAGAAGTATTTGAAATATTAAGAGCTCAGTACGAATCATCCTTCAGTATCCCAAAAACTGAAACTGATATGCGATAGAAACGCATTCTTTGAAGAAGAACTACAAAGGGAAAGTATAACGGACTTCGACTTTACGACAGATATTACACAAGCTATAGGGAAACTAAAAGCACACTCAGCGGCAGGACCGGACAAATGGAATACTACACTGATCAAAAACTGCAAGAATGCAATCGCTGAGCCCCTATATTGGATATGGAGACGATCACTAGACACGGGAGAAATACCGGGCATCCTGAAAAGCGCGAACGGTATCAGGACAATATCCCCCAAATATATATATATATATATATATATATATATATATATATATATATATATATATATATATATATATATATATATATATATACACACACACACATATATATATATATATACATATACATATACACATATCTCCATTTAGGTTGTTAGATAAAGAGTTTGCGCTCAATATGAGAATGATATCAGCCTTGGCCCTTGTCCCACCTGACAGTATTGTTGCAGCATTTGCAGAATTATCTGAAATCCTGACCTCAGACACTCATTCAATAGTTGATTATTTTGAAAACGCATGCATTGGAAGACCACATCGTCGAGGACGTCGAAAACCAATGTTTGATATAGCTATGTGGAATATGTATGATATAGCAAAAGGGATTGCCGAAAACCGGTGTCCGGCGAATTTGTCTACAACAATTTGTCTACAGCAATTAGTCTACAGATACAATTTATCTACAATAATTTGTCTACAGATACAATTTGTCTAGAGAGGAAAAATGAAAGCTATTTGATGTTAATTACTAGAGACCGGATTTTGCCCTTTTTGCCTTTTTTATTCCCGTTTATAGATTCATAGGCTTCTTTTAGAGAAATCCATTTCGGAACTGTGGGATGTATATAATTAAATGTTATAGTGCCTATAAACGCCTATTTTGATGGTTAGTGCCTAATTTTAAAATACGTGCCTATATATGCCTTTTTAAATTTTATTGTACTAAGTAAAGCAAAATAACTGGCATTTTTTGGAAACTTTTAGGCCTAAATAGGGCAGGGGATGGAAAAACCGAGGCTAGTCCTGAGGCAACCAGCACAGCCAATCAGATTACAATACGTCAGCCAAATACAGCCAATCAGATCACAATACGTCATTGTGACGCGTTCGGCCTCGATCATTTTGTTTAGTGCGTGGAACGTGGTGTCTTTGTTCAAATGCTTTTGCTTAATAAAATCTCACGTTTGTGCTTACAGCTTTTTTTATAAGTGAGAAAAAATGCCTAAGGACAAGACAGCCAAAAGTGTTCTGTTCAGGCAGTGGATCAAGAAGGACTCAAACTTCACTACGGATGGTAGAGTTATTTTCTGCCAACCTTGTTCCAAAGAGGTACGTTGCAACATTTTTTATTCTCTATCCAAAATAACAAACCCACTCGATGTAAACAAATGCATGCGAGGGAATTTGACGCTCCAACAATGAGTGATAATGTGAGCTTTTCCGAATTTAATAGCATCCTAAAGATAAATTGGTAAAGAGTGGTGAAAACAAATTGTTTTAAATTATTTTGATATTTATTTAATTAATCGAACAACCAACTTCGACGTTCGACTAATGCATTTTATAATTTAGTTACCCTAAAAATTGTCGTTTTCTGTAGTTTCTGAAAAAAAAAAATTGGTATCTAAAGAAATTATTAAGTTAAGTTGGGTTCTTATAATGAATAGAGAATAATAGCTTTTTTTTGTTGTTAATTTGATTTATTTTAATGCATGGCGCAGTAATTGTTTGTTTTTCAGTAATGTTTTTCAGCACGTGACTTGCCTGGCTCATGCTCTCCATCGGGTGGCAGAAAACATCCGGGGACATTTTCGGAACGTAAATGCACTTGTATCGTCGGTGAAGAAGGTCTTTCTCAAGGCACCTTCACAAATTGCTGCTTTGAAGGCAGCTCTTCCAGAAACACCCTTGCCACCTCAGCCAGTTTTGACTCGATGGGTTTCCTGGCTTCAAGCTGCCATGTATTATGCTGAAACTATCAGCGAAATTGCCAAGGTACGAAACATATTCAGTTTAATTAGTACATTCTTCTACAGCCATTTCAAAAGCAGCAAAGCACATTTCATCTTAATTCTGTTTTTGTTGCAGGTCGTTGAAAACTTAGACGAGCATGAGGCAGCCGTGATAGGAGAAGCGAAGGAGGCCTTATCGTGTCTAACCCTTCGAGGAGACCTGGCCTACATCATGGCCAATTTCGGACGGGTGCCAGGGACCATAACCAAGCTGGAGGAGAGAGGCCTGCCGTTTGTTGAAGCAGTGGAAATAGTTCAAAATTTAAGGAAGGAGCTGAGCCAGGTTCCTGGTAACGTAGGGAAAGAAGTGGTAGCAAAATTTGAAAATGTTCTCAGACGCAATCCTGGTTGGCAAACGTGAACGTTTCAATAGTGTTCAAAGGAGAGTGTCAGGAGGTTCTGGACTTTGAGCCAAGCGAATTAGCATCTTTGAAGTTCGCACCAATTACGTCTTGCGATGTCGGAAGGTCGTTTTCTCGATATAAAAATGTATTGAGTGACAGGCGATGTCAATTTAAGCCACAGAACCTTGAAAAATTTTTAATCATCAATTGCCATTTCAATTTATAGTTTAGTTGAGTTTTTGTAAGAAGATAGTTTAAATGTTTGGATTTACTTTGATTCAAATAAAATGTTTGATGGTTTTTGAGATGTTTAGTTTATTTTTTACAATAAAAATCCTGATATTCATCAGAACTGCAAATGGGTTTACTGTAAGTCAACAATAATAAGAGAAAAGTGGGAAAATAGAAATGCCTATTAAGTGCCTTATTTAGCTTTTAGTGCCTATTTAAGCGACTTTTTTAGTGCTTCTTTAGTGCCTTTTTGCCTACCTATTATTGATTTTTTAGTGCCTATCAATCCTAACTCTATTAATTACAGTGGTATGCATATGAAATTTTTTTGTCTGCTGTGAGGGTTTTTTCAACTCATATTATATAATTCGACCATGCTGAATTCGAAAATGACATTGGTTTTCCTCAATCAGGTCAGGTTTTTTCTCTATTGGCCATTTATTATAAGTCCAATTTTATCCCCAAATTTATTGATTTTTTTAGCTTAAACACTGTAGATACGAATAATATTATAAGAACACTCGTGAAAAATGAAAACATTGTGTGAAAAAATACTTTTATTCATACAATGAATATGGAAAAAAGTTTATTGAGGAAGGAATGAAGTTTTTTGGGCTTTCCGTCTGTGTTTTTCTTCGGGCACGTCTCGCTTCAAACACCAGCAATAGTCCGCCAGCATATTGATATCCCAGATTCCCTGGTACCTCTCTTCCATTATTTTGATATCTTGGTGAAATCGTTCACCCTGTTCCTCACTATAATCCCCGCAATTTTCAGGAAAATAGTCCAAGTGGGACCACAAAAAGTGCATTTTTATGGACATGCGCGACCCATGAGCTTTGAAAGCTTCCATCAAGTTTTCGACAACGGACTCGTATTCTGGACTTCTACGCTTGCCAAGAAAATCAGTGACAACTGATTTGAATGCCTGCCAGGCATTCTTCTCAGTTGGAGTCATTGCGTTTTCGAACTGAGTATCCTTGATCAAAGTTCGAATTTGAGGACCATCAAAAACCCCAGCATTTAGTTTAGCATCAGATATATGAGGAAATTTACTCTCGAGATATCGGAATGCTGAACCCTCCTTATTCATTGATTTGATGAAATTTTTCATCAAGCCCAGCTTAATATGAAGTGGTGGGAGCAAAATTTTTGTTGGTGGTACAAGGGGCACTGAAACGACATTATGCGACCCAGGTTCAAAATTCTCTCTGGATGCCCATTCACGCTGTGCATAGTGCTTCTCATCCGCTCGGCTATCCCATTTGCAGAGGAAACATGGGTATTTCGTGTATCCCCCTTGCATTCCCAATACAAATGCCACAATCTGAAAAAAAATGAAAATATTTAAAGAATTTAGAGAATTTGTTCTATCAGATAAAAAAATCTATGCATTGGACTGTATCACTTCTGTGGGGAAGTTAAGTGTTCTTATACGCTCTCAAATAACCTTTGGAAAAACAACATAGTCAATAGCAATAGTTTACTTATGATATTAGTATTACCTTCAAATCTCCACAGATCCTCCAGTTATGTTGGTCGTATACGAGAGCATCCAGTAAAATTTTCATTTTATCGTAGCTCTCAGTAAGTTGTACGGAATGTGCTACAGGGACTGATGCAACCCTATTCCCAATGTTGAGAAGTACTGCTTTCAAACTTCGTTTAGACGAGTCTATAAATAGCCTCCATTCTGATGCGTTATATGGCAGGCCCAAGGATTCGATTAGCCCCTCAACATTGCAGCAGTACACTAAGGAAGAGGTATTTTCGTGCACTGCAAAAAACTTGCGGAATTCTTCCTCTCGTTTCCTATACCAGGAGAATGTTGTTCCCGGAGCCAGCAAGTTGTCCTCTCGAAGTCGTGAGCCCAAGATCTCGGCAGCTAATTTGGAAAGTCCTAAATCCCTGGTAAGATCATTAAGTTTGGCCTGGTTGAGAGGCCTCGGCTCATTTGAAGCGGTATTTTGAGGTATATACGACTGGGACTGGTCATTGGCATTGGTCATTGATTCATCATCAGAATCATCGAAGTCCAGGGTTTGTGGTGGGTCGGGTATTGGAATTCCAGGACCATGGGGTACAGGTCTCATAGCAGAAGGAATGTCAGGGTATACAACAGTGTGTTTATTCTTCTTGTTAACTCCTGAAAATAGAAACACAGAAACACGGATATAAAACTTGCAGATGAAATAGAAGAAGCATTCAGACAGTGGCGGCTCGTGAGGGAAGGCTGCGGTCTGTAAGATATGAAATAGGTCGATGGAGTCTGTATATTTTCTTTCTTTTTCATTCATATTGTCCCTTCGGGGACAATATGAATGAAAAAGAAAGAAAATATACAATCATTGTATATGTAAATGTAACTTGTATAACAATATGTATATGTAAATGTATTTTCTATAACAATATGTATATGTAAATGTATTTTCTATAACAATATGTATATGTAAATGTATTTTCTATAACAATATGTATATGTAAATGTATTTTCTATAACAATATGTATATGTAAATGTATTTTCTATAACAATATGTATATGTAAATGTATTTTCTATAACAATATGTATATGTAAATGTATTTTCTATAACAATATGTATATGTAAATGTATGATTACCATTATGGTGAATATTATGCTATATATGGTGAATATTATGTCAAGTTTCATACGAGGATTTCAAAATATTTAAGAAAAATAAATTTATAAGCCCACCTTGGAGGTTTGTCATGCAGAAATAGCAATCTGTCACGTGATCCTTTCCTTCTCTCCAAATCATGGGAATTCCAAAAGGCAAAGATTTCGCTCTGCCTTTGCTCCATCTTCTCAAATTTTCAATGCACGTCTTGCAGCACATATTAGGGGCGAAGTTTTTGTCCTGGTCCCCTAGCTTAATTCCAAAGTATGCTCTATACATTGTCTTCACAAATTTAGTGATTTGGGACTGGTTATTTGGCATGGTAACCGTCCCACATATGTAGCAGAATCTATTGGGATCATTTTTACACGCTCTATTCATTATGAAATATTTTATCTATATGCCTGAAAAGTAAAAAAAGATATTATACAAGTGAAACAAATGATGATAGATGTTACTGTTCCAATTCCGCTTTGACAAAATCACGAAAAATTCTATTTTACCTATGAGGCCATAGCCGGATAACCTGAGCTGATTGAGAAAAACGGATTGCAGATTCGAAATCAGCAGGAAAAACTCTAAGAATCACTTACAAAACCCTTGACAGCAAAATTGATGCATACCAGTGTTATTATTAATTTTTTTCAAAAAAATGAAAAATTTGTTTCTGCAATCGGTTTTGCTGAGAAATGATAAAGAAAAATGTTATTGGATATTGAATAAATTTATTTACTGAAACGACGCAATACACTCCAACATCTTTTTGAATAAGTCCGAGCTGGTGTGGCGCTTACGCCATACAAATTCACAAAAATGACAAGAATTAGTGCGATATCTTGCAAAAAACAATAGTATAAGAAACTCGATTAGGTCAGGTTAGGTTAGGTTAGGTTTCTCAAGAAAACCGATTGCAGAAATAAAATCAGGGTCATCGACTGCCCTTGTTTTCAATTTCGTAGGAAAATCGAGAGCAGTCCATGAAACATACTAGGTCCAATATTAGTAATAGTTTCTCTAGACAAATTGTATCTGTAGACAAATTATTGTAGCTAAATTGTATCTGTAGACAAATTATTGTAGCTAAATTGTATCTGTAGACAAATTATTGTAGCTAAATTGTATCTGTAGACAAATTATTGTAGCTAAATTGTATCTGTAGACAAATTATTGTAGCTAAATTGTATCTGTAGACAAATTATTGTAGCTAAATTGTATCTGTAGACAAATTATTGTAGCTAAATTGTATCTGTAGACAAATTATTGTAGCTAAATTGTATCTGTAGACAAATTATTGTAGATAAATTGTATCTGTAGACAAATTATTGTAGATAAATTGTATCTGTAGACAAATTATTGTAGATAAATTGTATCTGTAGACAAATTATTGTAGATAAATTGTATCTGTAGACAAATTATTGTAGATAAATTGTATCTGTAGACAAATTATTGTAGATAAATTGTACCTGTAGACAAATTATTGTAGATAAATTGTACCTGTAGACAAATTATTGTAGATAAATTGTATCTGTAGAAAATTATTGTAGATAAATTGTATCTGTAGACAAATTATTGTAGATAAATTGTATCTGTAGACAAATTATTGTAGATAAATTGTATCTGTAGACAAATTATTGTAGATAAATTCGCCTAAAACCCCAAAAACCAAACTTCTCTTGAAGGATGGCATAGGAGCTTTCCGCCCAATGCTTCATGTGCTTACCCAAACATTTGGAAGTTTATTTCATTTATTCAACGCGAACAATCTGCAATAAATTCATATTATTCAGAGAGCAGAAAGTCATGCTACACAACCCAGAAGAAACAAATATCAAGATTCTGCAGCCAGGCTTTTGACGGTGATCCGAAGGTATGAAAATAGAGATATTTTAGATTATTAGATTATATAACCTAAGTTTTTAACGTTTTTACATTTTAATCTAACAAATGGTCAAAATTATCTTTCCCATTGTGACATTAACTTTAAATTTACTTTAAATTGTCCTCGGGGGATATTGTCCAAGAGGCAGCGCGAACATAGTCCCAATATATAAAGGAGGAGATCGATCAGAGGCCAAAAATTATAGGCCAGTGTCGCTTACATCTCATCTCACTAAAATATTTGAAAGAATAGTTAGACAGAAAATCTACGACTTTTTTGGAAACTCAAAAAATTAAATGATAACCAACATGGATTTCGGTCAGGCAGATCATGTCTATCACAACTAATGGAACACTACAACAACATTAGTGATGCACTGAAAAGTAATAAAAACTATGATGTAATATACACAGACTTTGCCAAAGCGTTCGACAAGTGTGACCATGGAATCATAATACATAAACTGAAATATATGGGAATAACAGGAAAAGTAGGGAAATGGATATATAATTTCCTTAGTGAGCGGCGGCAAGTCGTTACAGTACAAGGAATATCTTCATCAGAATCAGAGGTCCTCAGCTCAGTACCACAAGGAACAGATTTAGCTCCACTACTCTTCATAATCATGCTAACGGACATGGATGAGGACGTTACCAGAGACAGCACAGTAACATCCTTTGCCGATGACACAAAGATCAGTAGAAAAATAAGAAACCCAGAAGATATAAGATCTCTACAAACAGACATGAACAGAATCTACAAGTGGACGGAAAACAACAATATGAAATTTAACACTGAGAAATTTCAGCTGTTATGGTACGGAAAAAGGGAGGACCTAAAATCCATGGAATATTATACCCCAAATGGAGATGAAATTCAGAGAAATTTTAAAGCAAAAGGTTTAGGAGTTGTAATAACTGATGATGCGAAATTTGAAACACAAAATAAGATAGCAGTAAACAGAGCAAATAGAATAACTGGGCAGATACTGAGAACCTTTAAACGAAGGGATAGGAATATAGTGATTCCTCCACTGAAAACACTGATCATACCCAAATTGGAATACTGTTCGGTCCTAACATGCGCATGTAAAACAAAAGACATTAGATAGTTAGAAGGGATTCAGAGAAGTCATTTAGAAGGCTGTAAAATCAAGATTACTGTTGTGTCTTATTCTATGCGTCAATTTTTTCTCAAATGAAAGGTTATAAATATACATCAAAATATACACGTCAGTTGCCTATCGACAATATTGAATAAATGCAAAAAATGCTAATTATAATATTTTTTCAACATCTCTGAATGTCTGTGCTTGTTGTGGGTGAGAAAGACACCATTTTGGCTATTTAAATGCTTGCAGCAAATTAATGATAACAACTCTTTTGCATATTTATCTCAGGTACATGGCGACCATTTTGAAAATTAACAAAAAGCGCAGTATCGGATATTTTTTTCGAATGGTTCCTAATCTGATTAATATTTTTGTCAAAAGCTATCATTTTGCCAAATTTGGTGTTTGTAGCAAAATGTGCAAATTTTTTCACATATCCGCGGTACCAGTAGGTCTCTTCCGTCCTATGACCTTTGATATTGAGAAGGAAAATCTCATTGAAATTGCGATGAAACAAGAACGCATCCATATCTTTTGAGACTGGTTTCACCAAAAATTAAGAAGTGATTTCAAGCGAAGGGAAAATAAATTTAAATCCACACACACACACACACACACACGTCGTATTTTTATACAGGTTTAGCACAGAACCCGCCCTTCGTGCGGGTAGAAAAAATATCCCGCCCTACAACTTTAGAATGAGACGTGAATGTAAAAATTAATGAACTAGTTAGGTTAATTGAATGCCCGGTTAGATCAACTGTAACCCTTGACGATTGGTTAGGTTAAGTTGTAATATTTTCATTAGTTTTAACGATATCACGACTTAATCTAACCAATCGTTGTGGGCGTACAGTTAACCTAACCGGCGTTTAATTAACTGGATTTTGAAAAATTCAAATTTTTGTTTAATTAAAAAAAATTATAATTTTGTTTGCTGAATCGTAAATGCATAGAGCTCCGCCCATTTTATGACGTGCCTATGATGTCACTATCTTTCAACCAATCCGGAATACATGGTGTGTGTGCAGACGGACAGACGGTTGGACAGACAAACAAGACTGCTTTTTTATAGTATAGACTATAGATGTTAATTTATGTTGAAAGGATACAAAATTCAGCAAAAATTATTTGCGATTCTGTTTTCAAAGAGGAAAGTCTATATTCATAATTTGTACTCTGAAAGGAAGAGATAGGAGTATGATACACATCTTTTTACTTCAACGTCAATTAATTCGCTCTTTGATTTACGTCCTTCTCTATTTCCAAATGAAGACACACCAATTTAAAAGGTAATTTGAGTTTCACTCCATTCAGCATGTTTGTACTTTAATTTCTATTAGTGTGTGTGTGTGTGTGTGTAACTGAGCATAAGTGAGGTCGAATGTATGATAAATAATTTACGATTGTTGGACGGGAGAAGATTGTTTAATTGATAAAAAAATTTGTTGGGAGGAAAGAATAAATTGATTATTGTAAGAGTTTCGTCCATCAAATATTTGATAGAAACAATAAAAATTACTTCGTCACATTATTATATTTTAAATACGTCTACATACATTATCTTTAAATATGTTTAAGTCAGTATATTGAGTAAAAGAATTGGTAACTGGCGCTGACGACCAAATTCAAATTAATAAATACGATTTGACTGTGGTATTTTATTATGTAACCAAAAGTTAATTGACTAAATACATTTGATTGAAATTTCAAGACCAAGTTTTTTCAGTGTGCCTGTGTGGTGGGGTTCTACTTTTTATGAGGCAACGCTTTTGGTACCTCGGATATTAAAACAAATATAGGGCCTATATAATATATATATATATATATATATATATATAAAAAATCTAGGTCAGCTTAAATTAGGTTTGGTAAATTAGATTTCTAAATATATGGATTTAAAAATGTTGGAGCCTCGTTTATGCAAAGATTCGCATAGATCATGAGATGCAGTCTCATGTTTCCTTATTCTCAGTAGAATAAGGAAAATTTTCCTTTTTCTTTAATTTATTTTCCCAAACTTATGTCGATTTGTTGCAGAAGGGAAAGTACAGTTTGGGAAAAGCGAAATCATATATTTATTTTTCGAAAATTTCAATAAAACTATTAAAGATTACTGATGCTCCTCGAGACAAATATCGGAAGCCATCTCCCTTTCTAAACTTAACCATTTCTATTTCATTCTTCGCCGAAGAATGAGGATTCGCGAGTGAGAATCTGATTGGGGGGGAGTCTCAAATCGATCCATTCCCATTCCTACTGTATTTCCCACTGTAAGTTACGTTTTTCATAGAAAATACTCATCGGGGACGCAATTGCGTCACAGGCTAAATTCCTAAACTTGGAATTTCCACTTCCACTTGGAGATCGCAGATGGGAATATCAATAATAATTGGAGAGAGAAAAGGGAATTGTGTGTGAGCTAATGGAATACTAATGGAACTCGAACCTGCGTTGCATGTTTCAGAGTCAGTGTTCCGACCCACCACGTCATCCAGACTCCCCCCCCTCCCAAAAAAAGATTCGTTCAAGTGAGGCCAATATTTACGCTGTTTAACCATATTCCATTCAACTCCCTCGTCTTAATAAAGCAAACGGACGCGGTCAGTGGCGGATTATCATTGAAGCAATTGAGGCTAAAGTCTCAGGTCCCCATGCTTGAGTTTCGATGATATAATTCTAGATTTCACAAACTTGTTTGATTAAATATGACAGTACACAAACTGACAAATTCCCTGTTTTATTTTATGTTTTATAGGCCCTAAAGTAAAGTTTGTTTCATACTGTTTTGTTTTAGCTAACGGCAAAATACACTGTGTTAAGTTTCTCTTAAGTTTATTTCTCAATTAGCCTAAGCACCGTACATATAATTCGTGTAAATGTACTATGTACTGTACATGTATTGTTAATAAAAATTTATAGAAAAGGGCCCCCAAAATAAAATTAGCCTCAGGCCCCAAGTACAGTTAATCCGCCCCTGGATGCGGTTACTACACTTAAAAACGCATCCAGATTAAACGCATACGCATCAAATCCTGAACTGCGTCTGCGTTAAAAGCAAGGACGCATTATGAATACAAGACGTGTCCTTACTTTGGTATGTAGACAAAATAGATGAATGAAATGCATTTGTCACGTGATTGAAACTTCAGCACAATTTTTTTAGTGTTTTATTGGGATTACGACATCTGATCGACGTGACATTCTATAAACAAGTATAATGTGGGATAGATTAAGTCAGGTCAGGTTAGATTAGATTAGGTTAAGTCCGTTTTTTGCCGATCTTGCCAATCAGTTTTTTGCCGAGTGCCGATCTTATGGTGGTGTCGATAAAATAGTAGCGGACAATTTTTGTTTTATTTTAAAAATAAAATGATCAGTAAATTCCAAATAGCCTTTTACGCCACGAATAAGTGGTTTTGGTAAATAGAAATTGTAAATAAATCTATAAATAATAGTTAAACATGGGACTACTACTTGAAGCGTATAGAGTCATTAGGTTTTCACTTCACTTAAGCGTGGTGGATATGCGTTTCAAGTCGCAAGGTCTAGGCTAGTTAATTGTTATTATGAAAGGTGTCAATATGTCGTTTGAAAATGTAACAGATTTTATAGATGTCATAAAATTATGCAAGAAAAGAGAATTTGATTAATAAATTACTAAAGAAGAAAGTATTAAAAGATCGTAGTTTGTGCCAAAGACCTTCTAGAAGACTTCTAATAAGTGTGGGAAAGCAAATAATTTAAGGTAATTACTCTAATCTAACCTACCTGATCTACCCTACCCTACCTAACCGAACTTACAAAAAAAAAAAACCACTTCCATGAGGTTGTATGCTCTATTAAAAGTGTAATAAGCAATTTATTTTTTATAATAAAACAAATTTCCACTATTGTTAACCTTAGCCGTGTTTCCGATCTGATGAGTATAGATAGGTCCTATTTTGATACGTGGTTTCAGTCGTCACAATTCAAACATTTGATGGAAATCATTATAGAATTTGGTACATTTCATAAATTCTTCAGTCAAACACAAGTGAATGGTTAAAGCTAAAGTGATCGATCTATCCGTATAAATATTAACATTATTTTTCTTGCGTGTGATCTATGTACAGTTGCGCTCATTATTCGTAGGACACACTTGAGAACAGATAGCGACAGCTGGCATATATTTGTTGTGTATACTACAGACGGATGTAACATTTTATGAATGAATCCGTGGTTTAGCGCTGATTGGTTGGCTCATTCCAAATGGCTTTAGAACATAATTACTTCCATTCATCACTCGGGTTTACATATTATTAAGGAAACAAATGAATAATTAAATATAAATTCAAGAAGGAGATATATGAAAATGAAAAGGTTTATTGGCAGATTATAATCCATATGACAATTATTATTAATACAATGACAGTTCACACACTAAGGATAAAAATATATACAATTGATTAGAAATAATACATTAATATATTAATAATATATTAACAATATTACACAATAATATAATAATAATAATATATTAACAATAAAGTGAATAAAATGTTCTTGTAAAAACTAAAAAACAAAAAACCCTTTGGACGTGATGACAGTGTTCATGGTATTGGCAAGCCTGTCATCCTGAACTGAAATTTCAGTGTACAGTATAAAAGTATAAAAATAGAGCCGTTGGTAGCCATTATTGCGCTCTGAGCAAATTCCAAATGGATTCATTTACATTTAATATTGAACTTAGATTCAGATAATGTTTTGTGTTATAACAGAGCAAAAATCTTATAATATGTATATAGGCGGTTTATGAATGAAAAAAAACAATGTTTTGATGCATATTAAATTTTAATAATATTATAACATTACCAGATGGATGGGTGTTTGTAGGTTTCATATGTCACTGCTAGGAATATCTTCCAATTAGCAAATGGATAACAGCTGAATGGATACTACTGGAATGGCATTGTTATATTCAGAGGAAATGCTATTTCTAGATCAGCAACACTGATATAGTAATAAAGAGTCACAGAAAAATATTATTTAGAAACGAAGAATGTTTTGCATTGAGGCAGCATCATAAATGCATATAATTGTTTTGTATTAATAAGTTCCATGTTACAATTTGAGTGTTGAACCACTGCAGCTTTGACTCTTGGCGGTCTCTCACCTCAAAGGAGAGAATTACAGAAAATAAAACTATTACAGTGATTCATATCAATAAACGTAAAGCCATTTAAACGATGGTATTTGACAATTTTGCAAAGGTGTTACACAATCATAATTAACATTGTATTTGATATATATTTTATATGTGAACACAACAAATTTAATATCTTGTCCAGCCACCGTTGTTGTCTATGCCTTCCTGCACTCGATGTGGTATAGAACCATATTTAATACGCAGCCATGCTATCTAAAAAAGAGGCCATTCACTTATTACACCCTGAAAAGCAGTGACTCACCTGAACTGAAAGCAAAATTCCTGAAAATGCGGCAAGATCTTATTCTGAAGTTTGAGTTTGCAAGTTTGCAAGTTTGAGTTGTGAGGCAGGCTTTTCAGCAATGATGGTCATAAGGAACAAACTGTGAAATCGGCTGCACATTGAAAGCCATTTACGCTACGTCTTGAGCGAAACTGAACCCAGAATTCAGGTGTTAGTTCAGCAGAAACAGTTGCATCCCTCGCACTACACTAGTAGTTGGTGGTGATGCGATGCGTTTTGCTTGTTTCCTATAATGTTGTTGTAGCCATTTTTTACCAATATCATGTGTGTTTAATTTATACATAAGGCACTGTATATAGAGAAATATATGTGTATTATGTTTATAAAATTTGAATAATTATTCTCATGCACAGTAAAATGAAGTTTCCTATGCTTTTTTCAAGGGGAGTAATTTCCATTTGGTGATTAACCAAGAGGTGTAGCAGCTTGATGGCCATTTTCCAAACTGCTTCCATATTCCAACAATTCCACCTGACTTTTAACATGTCACGTGACACCACATCACGTCATGACAGGGGTGTTAACAGGTATGATGACTGAGAATAAGCTCACATTATTCCTGAATCTCATCGAAGCAACTACTCCGCAGAATGGAATTATCATCACCAGAACATTGCTGAAAGGGGAAGAATCATCGGCATGAAGGGAGAGCGGGCTGTCTCCAACTTAAATTACAAAAGAACTTGGAATTTCTAGGAACACTGTTTATATACGGTTGAAGAGGCGGCAAGAAGAAGGGAATCTACGAGATCACCGCAGAACGGGGAAACCTCGACTGACAACTGCTGCGGATGATCGGAGGATCTGCAATGTTGCCAAAGCCCATCACTTTACCAATGCTGTTACCATAAGGGAACAATTGCAGCTTGATATTTCGGCAATGACAGCAAGGCGGCTGCTACATGAAGATGGGTTACATCATCGGACTCCGGCTATCAAAGAGAAGTTAAATCAGTAACATCGAGAAAATAGACTTCGATTTGCTCAGCAACATGTTGACAAAAGACTTTACTTTTAGAGCCGAGTGATATTTACCGACGAAAAGACCTTTTCCTCCACATCCCATGGCCATCTTCATTGGTGGAGGAGGACTAATACTCGATATACTCAAGAGCACATCTATAAGGAAGCACATAGCGGTCATGTCACCTGTAACATGTGGGGATGGATTCATCTGTATGGTGTAGGAGAGCTCACCAAAATAGAAGGTTTACTGCAGACCAGTATATAGAAATTTTCGAAGAGGTTATGCTTCCTTTTGTGCGTGCATATGCCCTGCCATTTCCTGAGCGAATCATCTTTATGCAAGACAGGTCGCCAATTCACACAGCACGGATCGTCACAAGCTGGTTCTCTGAGCAAAGAAATATCGAACTTCAGGATTGGTCAAGTAAGGGTTGTGATATGAATCCCATCGAGAATATGTGGCCCAATATTATAAATGTGTGGGAACCAGCGGAGGAACGAACAACGGACCAGCTTTTACAATACACAGTTAGTGAGTGGGAGGCGCTGAGGAAGAATCAACAACTAGTATATAATCATGTTGCTTCTGTACCACATCGACTACAGGAAGTCATAGAAAATAACGGTGGCTGGACAAGATATTAAATTTGTTGTGTTCATGTTATAAAAAATCTCTCAAATACGATGGTAATTATAAATGTGTAACACCTTTGCAAAATTGTCAAATATCATCGTTTAAATGGCTTTACGTTTATTGATATGAATCATTGTAATAGTTTTATTTTCTGTAATTCTCTCCTTTGAGGTGAGAGACCGCCAAGAGTCACAACTGCAGTGGTTCAACACTCAAATTGTAACATGGAACTTATTAATACAAAACAATTATATGCATTTATGATGCTGCCTCAATGCAAAACATTCTTCGTTTCTAAATAATATTTCTCTGTGACTTCATTACTATATCAGTGTTGCTGATCTAGAAATAGCATTTCCTCCGGATATAACAATGCCACACCAATAGTATCCATTCAGCTGTCGTTCATTTACCAATTAGAAGATATTCTAAGCAGTAACGTATGAAACCTACAGATACCCATTAGTCTGGTATGTATAATGTTATTGAAATTTAATATACATCAAAACATTGTTTTTTCATTCATAAACCGCCTATGTATGTATTTATATATCAGGTTTTTGCTCTGTTTTTGTTATAACACGAAATATTATCTGAATCTATGTTTAATATTAAATGTAAATAAGTAAATAAATGAATCAATTTGGAATGTGCTCAGAGCGCAATAATGGCTACCAACGGCTATCTTTATACATGAAAACTTCAGTTCAGGATGACAGGCTTGTCAATACCATGAACACTGTCATCACGTCCGAAGTTTTTTTTTTTTTTTTTTAGCTTTTACAAGACCATTTTTTATTCACTTTATTGTTAATATATATCCCCTTCTTGAATTTATATTTAGTTATTCATTTATTTTTCCTTAGTAATATGTAAACCCGAGTGATGAATGGAAATAATTGTTCTAAAGACATTGGCAATGAGTCAACTAATCAGCGCTAAACCCCAGATTCATTCATAAAATGTTGCAACCGTTTGTAGTACACACAACAAATATATGCCAAGTGTCGCTATCCGTTCTCAAGAGTGTTCTACGAATAATGAGCGCAACTGCACCATCCGTTCAAATAGTTAGGATAAACTAGGTCGTAAAGTAAACTTGACCCAGAGTATCACTCTATTACTGTAGAATTGATGGCACATAATACTCGATATTATGTGCCATCAGTTCTAATATCGCTTGGGTCAACTAATGTTTTAACTCCTGTATTATTATTATTACCACCAGCATCGTCGGGATTCGAACCCCCGATCCAGTGTCTTCACTTCGCTTATTGGGAAATGGTATTACCCACAGGGTTGCCACTCTAAAATTTGGAAATAAAGCCAAAATTCTCACAAAAATAAAGCTTTTTAAAGCCCCAGTTTCATTCAATATATACCTATATTAAAACATGTATAGGGTGTTCATAAATGATTACCCTGATTAAAGCATGCTATAACTTTTAAATAAACACTCTTATTCAAACACAGTTTTAATCATAAGTAGATAAACATACAAAGTTTTGATACATAGTTAATGAACTTAATAAGCTTCTACATATGCACCCCTAGTGGCACGTAAAATGTCTAAACGGTATTCACACTCACGCCACACATTTTCCAACATTTGTGGGTTAACTGTTGCAATTACATCCGTAATGCGTTCTCGCAATGTCCTGATATCTGGAACAACTGTTGCATAAACCAAATCTTTAACATGACCCCAGAGAAAGAAATCCAGCGGGGTAATGTCTGGTGATCTTGGGGGCCATGGGATTGGCCCGTCCCTGCCAATCCATCGATTTGGAAATGTTGCGTCGAGAGTTTCACGAACAACATGCGCCCAATGAGGGGGTGCCCCACCTTGTTGGAAGATGACAGTTGGCTGCCTGTCCTGCAGCTGGGGGATGGCGTAATTGGTGAGCATATCCAAGTACACAGTTGCGGAAACAGTTTCCAAGAATTTTTTCATCCACGACTTAATTAACTTCACATCAGGTGGATTCTTTCCATACTTTGTTCTGAACCTTCGCTGAACACTGACAGGAGATTTTGTTTCTGCAAGCCACACAACATTGTGCCTTCTCTGTCACAGACGCCATCTTAACTGAAGAGCTACTACAGCGCTCCTAGCGGCGAATGCGGTAGACGAAACACCCAGCACAGAAACTCTATGCGTGTACGAGATCACCTATAAAAAGAAAACGAATGTAAGATTCGTCATTAAAACAGAGCATACTGTTTTCATGGTAAACATTTATGGACACCCTGTATATATGCAAAAATATTAATATATTGCATCATTTTTTATATTTTTTTATAAACCCCTACCAACAGACCGGATGAAATTGAAGCTAACTTATTCCTTATACTCTTTAGATAAAAAATTAAATTTAAAAATTAATTACAAATGTAATGATCCACATTGTCATCTTATAACTTTAATTTCAAAATTTTGAATCTAGAGACAGTGACAATAGAATTATTGATCATAGGCCTATTGTAACCACAACTTATTTCTCACACTAAACACTGTAAATAGAATAATAAAATGCATAGTATTTCCAAATTTACTGTTAAACACTTAACAGTAAAATCGCAATAAAGCCCTTTTAAAGCCTTTCTTGTAAAATCTGAAATTTAAAGCTTTTTAAAGCTTTTAAAGCCCTAATGGCAACTCTGGTTACCCACTCAGCTACGGGGGCTGGCACCAATGATACAAAGATCACTTTGTAACGCGTTGAGTGAGCTACTAGTTATGGCTGAGAGGTTACTCAAGCTTAACTAGTTACTCGCTCACTTAACGAGTTGCAAAGTTGATTTACTATATGAATTGTGTCGGAAAAAAGTTTCCATAAAAAAAACTTCCAAAAAGCATAAAAAATTACTAACTAACAATATTACATTTTTCTTTGATAATTCTTTTCATTTAAATGACGATAATAAAATTTCAAAAACAAAAAACCAATCATCAAAAAATCAAACAGTCCAAATTCATCATCATCATCAGCCAGACTCCGTACTGAGCGGACGCATTTCCTGAGCTCTCTGATATTGCTAATAACTTTACTTTTGGAAACTTCTGAATTTTATATACTTGCGTTTATATTCACATTGTTGTAGTTAAGTAATTGAATATTAGTGGTTTTTAGCGATTTAAAAGTTTTCATAGCGTAGCTAGCTTAATTTAACTTAAACTTGTGACGGTTATAAACTAATTTAACTTGCGCGATGTCGTCGCAGAAAGCGTCGTGTGTTAGGTGTGGGGTAAATCGGTGGTATACGGATTTTAAGCATTATAACGGCGGTCCTATGGCGATTACCGAGAGATCGGTTTGTTTCTTTTGTGATTTAAGGGAGGAAATAGTTGACATAAGACGTAGTGTACGTGAGGTAACGGAAAGACTTGCAACGCTTAATGAGGGCAGGGGTAGGGCTACAGTTGACGAAAGCCGAACCAATACTAACGTTGAAGATGTTAGTAATTTGAAGGGTGAGGTGCGTAACTAGTTTCTACTGTAGTTTAGGTAGCTTATCGGGAAGGTTGGATAGAGTTGAGGAAGGGGTTAAGGTTGGTCCGAGATTAGTAGATGAGGAGGGATTTAGAGAAGTTAAGGGTGGAGCTAGGCCACGTACGTTAGGTGATAGGAATCCCCCCACTATCGAGGTTTCAAACCCTTTCGCCCATTTGGATAAGGACGTGAACGAGGGGGAAACTATTTTAATTGGGGACTCTTTAGTGCGCCATATGGATAAGGAGTTCGTTGAACGGAATCCAAGAGGGTGGTGGTCTGTCTCACAGGGGCCAGGGTTGACAGAATTAGAGACGAAGTGGATAGGATTGATGTTGCCTCCCGTCACTCGATGTTGACGATGGTAGGGGGCAACGACTCGGATAGGCCCGATACGAGAGTGCCTGACCTTTTGGAGAGATATAGGGGGTTAATTAAGTCCATGAAGGCGAGGTCAGATAGGTCTTTAGTTCTAGGTATTACCCCTAGGCACGGTTTGGGCCTTAAGATTATGTCAAAAACAATATTTTTGTATACTAAATTAGAAGAGATTTGTGCTGAGGAAAATGTGCCCTTCGTAAAGTTGTGGTCAGAATTCAGTGATCCTAGTCTTTTTATAAAAGATGGGGGTGCCTTTTAATGAAATAGGTAGTGCTAGGCTAGGTAGGTTAATTGACGAAAACGTTCGAAAGCTGTGTAGGTCGAAGCCTTCTTTAAACGTTGTGGGTCTGGGAAACGCGGGCCCGACGTGAAAAATAGTTTAAAACGCCGACCCGTGGTAAAATAACTTGAACGTCTTTTATTGTAACGCGCGTAGTATTAGAAATAAATTAACCGAATTTAAGGCGATAATTTATTCCGGCAACTACGATATAGCTGCTATCACTGAAACATGGTTAAATACCGTGACTCGGGACTTGTTGGGGGAACTTGATATACCGGGTTTTAAACTCTTTACTAATGATAGGTTACATGGTAATGAGGAGGGTTTAAGACTGATTGAGTTCATAGAAGTTAATTTTTTACGACAGATGGTTACCGAACCAACGCGCGGTGACAATATTTTAGACGTGGTGATGACGAACGGCGAAAACATAGTCGAAGGTTTAGAAGTAGGCGAGAGTTTAGGATGTAGTGATCATCAAATTATTAGGTTTAAGCTGTTGATAGAAAACACTAAGGATAGTAACGTAATAGAAGTCCCTGATTTTCGTAGGGCCAATTTTGATAGTTTTGCGGATAGGATAAGAGTAGTGGATTGGGATAACTTATTTATGGGTAATGACAAATTTTCATTGGGAGGCGTTTAAAGATAGTTTGTTGAATATCGAAAGGGAGTTTATTCCTCGTAGGCCCAAGCGCGCTAGAAATCATGGTAGGCCCAAGTGGCGGACTAGGGAAATAGGCGAGTTCATAAACGAGCGTAACAGAGCGTATAGACTTAAGCGTAATGGCACGGTAGCTAACGTTAATAGATATATCGAGCTTCGACGTCAGGTTAAAAGATCAGTTAGGAATGCTAAGCGTAATTTAGAGATACTTATAGCTGCGGGTAGTAAACATAACCCAAAAAAGTTTTTCGATTACGTGAATAATCGTAAGTCGATAAAAAATAATATAGGCCCTCTCGTGGACGCTAATGGCGCTTTGGCTTCCGACGCTCAGGCGATGGCGGGTATTTTTAATAACTTTTTTGCGACAGTTTTTACCGTAGACGACGTCAATAATGTCCCCGATGTGGACAATATCGTTCCACTTAGCAGCGAGACTATTTTGGATGAAATAACTTTACGAGGGTGAGATTGCACTTTATATCGATAGGCTAAAAGTTAGCAAGGCTCCAGGCCCTGACGCGTTTTATCCTAGACATCTGAAAGATTTGAAAGACGTTATCGTAGGCCCCTTAATGAAGATTCTTAATAAGTCACTGGAAACGGAGATTATTCCTGAAGACTTCAAATTAGCTAACGTCACGCCCATTTTTAAAAAAGGCGACCACACAATAGCAAGCAATTATAGGCCCATCAGCTTAACGTTAATTGTCGGTAAACTTTTGGAATCCGTAGTTAGGGATCGTATCATCGATCACTTAGAAAGTCGAGACTTTATCAATAGTAGTCAGCATGGGTTTCGTCGCCATAGATCTTGTTTAACTAATTTGTTAGAATTTTATAACGAAAGTGAGCGAATAAGATAGGCATAGAGCGGCTGACGTTATTTATTTAGATTTTAAAAAGCGTTCGATACAGTTCCACATAGAAGATTAATTGCGAAGGTTAAAAGCGCACGGTATACGTGGTCAGGTAGCTAACTAGTTAGAGGAATGGCTTCGTGCTAGGAGACAGAGGGTTGTTGTTAATGGTAGTGAATCGGGGTGGTTGGATGTAGGTAGCAGTGTCCCACAGGGTTCAGTGTTAGGCCCATTGTTATTCGTAATTTACATTAACGACATAGATGTAGGATTGACTAGCAACGTGTCAAAATTCGCGGATGATACTAAAATAGGCGGTAAGGTTGTTAACGAGGACGATAGAAATAGGCTCCAAGACGATGTAAATAGGATTATTGAGTGGACGAATAAGTGGCAGATGCAATTTAACGTTGACAAATGTAAAGTTTTGCATATAGGTTCTCGTAACAATAATTACACGTACACGATGGATTTTAGAGAGTTAGCGAGCGTTGACGAGGAAGGAGATTTAGGCGTACGCGTATCTAAGGATTTAAAAGTTAGGAACCAGTGCCTGGAGTCTTGCGCAAAAGCTGATAGGATGTTAGGCTTCATAGCGCGTAATTTCGAATTTAAATCGAAGAATATTATATTGCCCCTTTACAAGTTCCAAGTCAGGCCTCATTTAGAATATGCCGTTCAGTTTTGGTACCCGTATTTGCGTGAAGATATTGATAAGTTAGAAAGGGTTCAGCGTTGCGCCGCGAAACTAATTCCGTCATTGCGCAACAAGCCTTATGAAGGTAGGATTAAAGAGTTAGACTTGCATTCACTCGAAACTACGAGATTAAGGGAGGTTATTGAAGTTTTCAAAATCGTTAATAACATCGATAACGTAAGTTTTGATAAACTGTTCACTTTCGATAATAGCAATACTCGTAATAACGGATTTAAGTTGTGTGGCAAACGTTTCATTACTAATATCGCTAAAACCTTTACGTTTAAAGTAATTGATAAATGGAATAATCTTCCCGCGTCAGTCGTGAACTCTATCAGCGTTAATGTGTTTGAGAACCGTTTAGATAGGCATTTTAAAAATATTAACATTGTTTAATATAATAATAAAGGAATTAGTAACAGGAGCTCTGGGGGTGGTGATCGGGGATGAGTCTGTTGACGACCAATGCCAGCTTGTGACATGCCAGCAAAAGAAAAAGAAAAAATAATTAAACTAACACGAACTTAGATGTAGCTCGTAGCGTAAACTAACCCACTTTTTGTTATTCTTTTTTTTTTCTCTCTCCTTATTTGCATGTCTAACTCTTCATTGCATGTCTGTAGTTTGCATGGTATGATAGTGTTTGAATTAAGAATGTGTTGCATGGTTTGTAATGCGTTCTTATTTTACTTCTTTTCATCTTCCACCCCTTTCCGGCAGAGTGGACTGCATCCTCTACCTCCCTATGAAGTGGAGGACCGGTCTGCAACAGCTGGAAGTATTCTCTTCGACTATTTTCCCGACTTGTCGGCAGTGGCTGGCGGATGATGATGATGGTGTCCTTCTTTCTCTTTTTCTGAATGAATTTTAACCCACGAGTGATAGGTTTTGCTACTTACTTAATCCCATATTCTCTTCTTTTAACCCCTTACTTTCTTCTTTCTCTCGGGCTAACCTTAGAGTGGATCTTAGGGTCTTTGTTAGCCTTAGCTTCTGTAGATCTGTGGATTACTAATTCGTAAATTTTTATGCTTTTTAAAAATTTCAGGTTTTTAGGTGAACTTTTCTCCAAAACGGTACATAAAAATTTGCAGACAAAGCAACCGTCCAAAATATTCGCCGTCATTGAAATTGCGTGTCAAATATGTTACACGGTGAAACATGTTTATTATAAACAATCACTAATGTTTTAGTTGGGAAATCGTCCGACATGTGAGAAAGGACGAAATGAGGCGAGAACGTAAAGTTTATTTCCATTTATTCATTTATTTAGAGGCAAAATATAGTTGGTTGAAGAATCTTCATCACACTTCGAACAGACCAAATGACAGGAAAAAAGATCTAAATGGTGTCCATAAAAAATATATTATCTTGTTACTGGCTTGGAAACAACAAACAGTTGAATAAAATATATATATATATATACAGTATATATATATATAATATGTTACGGTTTTTTGCGAAATCAGTTTCTTTGCAAATTCTCCGGTGAGTTTGCAAAGAAACCAAAAGAATAGAATTTTACAAAATGACCTTAAATGTTTGATTATTTTGCAAAACACAAAAATCGGTTAATTTGCAAAATCATCAATAATCTTGGTGTATTTGCAAAATCTCTTGTTCTAATACTGTAGAACCTTCTAGCTCCTAACCTAACCTAACCTAACCAACAGTGTCATTGTGGTTAGGTTAGGTTAGGTGCTAGAAGGTTCTACAGTATTAGAACAAGAGATTTTGCAAATACACCGACAAGATTATTGGTGTTTTTGCAAATTGACCTATTTTTGTGTTTTTGCAAAATGATCAAACATTTAAGGTCATTTTATAAAATTACTATTGTTTTGGTTTCTTTGCAAACTGACCGGAGAATTTGCAAAAAGACCAATTTAAAAAAAAAA